>JAOTRR010000043.1:24662803-24675475 GCA_028570945.1 Gogo arcuatus | reverse complement strand
TCTCATTTTTTCAGTGTGAGATGAAGCTACTTCACCAAAAGGTGGATTTTTTTCTCATCCTTTTTACTAATCTTTACAAGGGGGGCCAATAATCATGGAGAGCACTATAAATATATAAAAATAATATCAAATTAAAGGAAAATTACTGCAAAAAGTAACTAAATCAGCTTCAGGTTCCAATTTCAGAGACAGTAGTTTGTCAGTAGGATTTCATTCTTTACTACATGTTCACAGGTTGGCCAACCTCCTCCTTCCCACACCCCAATTACTCCTTTAGGCCCTAATTTATACATGTTTGGTCACTTAATTTAAATTATAATTCCATATACATATTATACTGTGCATAATAATAAACTGTGTAATAAACTACAGACTATATAGTTCTGAGTATCTGTACAGAAGAAAAATTGGTCTTTACATTTTTATTACTCACGTTATTACATGAAAAGAAAATATCAAGCAATTCTCTGCTAAAATAGAAACACAAAATACTCAACATAAAAAAAAAGAAAATTATGATAGCTTATATACAGAAAGAAAATATTTAGTGGTGACACACATCAAACATTAGGTAGCTAATTTGTTTGGATTTTTTTTTCTCCAAAAACAACGTTCATGTCCTGTGTCCTTTCCCCTTCATGAATCTGGTTTCAGACCAGGTTGTATTCATGCTGTATCTCATAGTTAAGACTAAGAGTGAACAGTTGCAGAACATATTTGCTTTCCCTACAAAAAAACATTTACACTCACTGCAGCAATAAAAACAGCAGCTGCAACACACTGAAATGCAGTGAAACAGTTGTCAAATTCAGATCCTCATAAAAATAGCATTGGTCTAAAATGCAGCTCACATTAAAGCCTGGGTGTGGGGTCGTTGTGGATTTTCACAAAGTAAGGCAGCAGAAGTGGACTGAGCAACGAGAGACACAGCAATTTTCCGTGCCTCAGGCACAAGCTTTCACAGTTCTTCCTTTTCTGCTTCAGGCTAAACCACCCAACTTCCACAAAACAATTAAATTTTGATTGCTGCACGTGCTTCTTTTCCTCAGATGCAAGATTCACCAAGAGAAAATCAAGCATCACCTGTAATAACACATGGACTTAGGCAGTTCCGAACACTGGTACATTTGATGTCCTTGACAAGCTCGTGTTTTCCCCATGGTAATGGATGACAACGTTATTTTGCAGGTGTGCAACCTCATATTTATTCCCCATGGACACAGTGCATGTTTAATTGCAATATGGAGTTCCTGGGGACTGAGAACACATGAAAAAAATGATAATATTCTCAAGATTGACCATTTTTGTGCATGTATTTTAAAATATTCCTTTGGGGTATTGATCATTTTGGCACATTTTTGAAAGACAACTACTATTAAAATAACTATTTTAAAAAGAATTTCTAATAACATTTATTTATTTATTTATTGGTAGCACAATGATAAATAGTTTCTCCTGCAGTTTGGGAGAAAAATCTGAATTATTGTGCGCAATGTGTTTGTGTATTAAGGGTGCCAATAATTCTAGAGGGCACTATATATAGACAACTGTGTGCTGCCAGTGTTGCTGGGATTGGCTCCAGATCCACTGAAGCACTCTGAGTAGGACAAAGCAGTTAATAAAGATGAATGAATGAATGAATGAATGAATGAATGAATGAATGAATGAAATATTTATGGCTATTGCTACTGTAACCAAAACTGTGAATCCAAATAATCAGGTGTAACACAAAACCAATGTTTGAACAGAGCTTAAAAAAATTGCTCTCTCTCTCTCTCTCTCTCTCTCTCTCTCTCTCTCTCTCTCTCTCTCTCTCGTTTTCATTAAGAACAAAGTTAAATTACAAAGAAGGCACACAACAAATAACAAATCTGACATTTTTGATACTTGAGGTTTGACACTTCAACTTAGTCACAATTATTGTTTTTTCTTTGAAAGCAACATCAGCAATCACTATAAAAAGTTAAAGATAGAGAGTAAAAACATGAATACTACTAAATATAATAAGTGTAATATTCAAAGTGTGGACAAACTCTGAGACAAGCAAAAACATTTCAATACTCAAAAGAGGAAAATGAATGCGAAACACCTTCCTTCCCTGTGCCAAGAGTTTTTTTTTAATGACCTGTTATAGCTGCTAAAACACACTGGTACTTAGAACATATCACAGCTAAAATGATTCATTTCACTTTTGTATTATGTTTGCTTAAATACTAGCTAACAGGTGAGTAAAATTTATTTTTTCTGAAACATTATGAAATAAAATTTGTTGATGGACTAATTGTATTTTATCCATCCATCTATCCATACCGATTATCCATCAGGGTCATGGGGGAAGCTGGAGCCAATCCCAGCTGACTTCGGGCAAGAGGCAGGGTACACCCTGGGTACACCCTAATCTACATGTCTTTGGACTGTAGGAGGAAACCAGAGCACCCGGAGAAAGCCCACACAGGCATGAGGAGAAGATGCAAACTCTACACAGAAAGGCCACAGTCAGCCATGAGGTTCAAACTCAGAACCTTCTTGCTATGAGGTGATCATTCTAACCACTGTACCACCATGCCGCCCAATTTTTTTTTTATTGTACTCTAATTGGAGTCCTAAGATGCTGAACACACCAGTCAGTTAATCTCATTAAATCTCATTTAATTCCTTTTAATATTAACACAGTATAATTCTGGGTCTGTACGCTGCAGCCACTAAATCTTGATTCTATTGCATGAATATATCTCTATGAAATACTAACGGTGTCTCACAATTTCATGAAGAAACATATTAGTACACTGCAGAAAGTACTTTGCCTGGAGAAAATAGAGCACAGTGATGAAGGATGAGCAGAAAGATCTGAAGGAGGGGGACGGTGTTGTAAAAATATGTTCTGGGCAAACCTCTCATTCCTTAATGCTCTGATATCTGCAGGGACTGGTACCTGCCTTCCCCAGCACCAATTACTGGCAGAAAAATGTCTACACTTTTGGCCAATGCAGCAGTACGGAGGAGCTCCAGCAGAACTCAATTCATTGTGGTAATGAGCCTTTGCTCGTACAATTTCCCACAGACAGCCCAATCTGCGCTGCACAGCACACATGATGTTTTGCATGAGGCTAAAGCTTTGCGGAGATCAATGCCATGATTTATTGCTTTTTTTCATTAAGCTGAAGTTTGCTCTTTTCTTGGCTGAAATTGGTGCAAATTAATGCCATGCACCCATGACAGCAAAGAGCTGCAAAGTGTACATTTCATCTCTGGATACAAAAGTAGGAAGAAATGTGTGATTATTAGAGTTCTTCTTTCCTTTATTTGGGATGCATGTATTCTGCACTAGCACTATTTACTCAATATAGCATTTTATTCACTCCGCATGATATGACTTATTGCTCCATAGTTAACAGTAATAACTGCAATCTTCAAAAATCATCCTTTATATTTCTGTGCAGTTATGTGTTTTTAGTCTGTGAATGAACTATGGCACCCATGTGAGGTGAGAGGTGAAATGGCCTGCTTCTCGCTGTTCTCAGTCCATCTGAATGCGCTCTGGCACCACAGATTCACTCAACCTTTGGTAAATAGAAAGGCCACTTTGGTAACTTTTTCCATTTACCTGTGTGGATTTGAGTTATTGCAACTTTAGCGCCTGTGAAAATTCTTATCATATTTTGTTTGGTGTCAGAAAGCCCACTAATGTAGCTGGAACATTCAATATGGCTGTGAAGATTAGAATTCCAAATGCCTTTCTACATCACTTCAATTAACCAGTTTTCACAGGAAATAATTAGAAATCTGGGTCATTTGGGAATGTCAATGAAGATGAATTGCATGGCATTACTTTGTGTAAAGTCTAGGGATTAGGAGTGTAATTGTATGCTAAATTCACAATGTAACAATCATATAACCCAATATCTTGGATTTTGTTAGATTACAGCATACGGTACCATGCTGTGCACCACATCTAAAAGAAATAGTTGTGTGTCATTTTAGCAGTGTCATGTGTAGTAAGCATGTAATGCAGTGCATATCTGTATCTATTTAGTGCTTCCAAATATTTGTATCTGTATTCGGATTTAGACTTCTTGTTGTTTTAATAAGTAGAAATGTGTGTGGAACTGCTTTTGTAATCCTACTTGCACAGTTATTATTTTTTATTTATACCTGTCCACATCTTTTTCTAACAGATTTAGTTGGTTCTATTTCCCAAAATATCAACAAACTAGTATTTTAATTTAAACCTCTATAACCCTGACCAGACAGTTACTAAGGATGAATGAACGAATGCTGCAAGTGCATCGCTGTAAATCCTTTCATATCTACATTTGCATCTGTGCAGAACAAATTATCAATTCATATCATATAATGTATTCACATTTGATTACACCCCTAATGTGTAGCATAATGTTAACTGTAGCAACGACTAGTGCAACTAATGAAACCCTCATGTCTAAAAAATCAGTAAGAATAGGCTGAGGGAGAGGAATGAAAGATCAAGAACGTGATAAAAAGCAAGAGAAGGGTGAGTGTTAATTAAGAAAATCTGCACTCTGTAGGTTCGGGGAGAGACTGGCCTTACTCACATAGTCATCGTAGGTTTTATGTGTGGCCTGCAGCAGAGGTGCTCTGTATCCAGGAGTCCCTGCTGTTCCTCTGGCCCGTGGTACTGAGACGCCTCTAGTTAGCATACTGGTGGGCAGGGACACGCGTGTACCCACAGTTCCCCTGGGCACTACAGCTCCTCGGCCAGGTGGAGGAGGTGGCACTGCTCCGCCTCGACCCCTATGGAGTAAAATGTGGGAATGGGAATGTTTGCATTCTGTGGTAAGGCACATGACTATAATGATGTGTTCAAAAAAACAAACAAACAAACAAACAGGACAAAAAACAAAACAATTGATTGACAGTGGTGAAAGCATTCTTATTTGACTGCGTTAACAGGTTTCCCTGCTGAAATATGAATCGAGCGCTGCACTAAATCCCCGCTTACAGCTAAGAACAGTATAGAAATAATGCCAATCCTGAGAAAGTATGCTCAAGGATATAAAGGAAATATTTTTGGGTATGATGCGATGAAGTATGTTCAGCAGGAACATTTATAGAGGTCACAGATAGTGGAACAGTCAAACATTAAATGGGAAAGAACTCAGTGATGCACACTAAGTAGTTTGTCAAATAGATGCGTCAGTGCTGCAGTTAAGGAAGCCACTAAATCAGATATCTCTGGCCTTTTCTGATGCATCAGCTATTTTTCAAGGATGAAAACTTTCATGTGCTTCTCATAGAGAACGTATATTCAGTCAGCGTTGTCACTGCCTCCCAGACCCAATATTTTTAAGTGTTATGGGACACCCTTAAAGTCACACAATCTGAACCAAACTTGCCTCCCTCACTGTTATACCTATTGTACGTACTGAATAACTCATAGTAGTTTGGTAGAATTTACAAGGTTCACATAGAGTAGGCCTATATAACGGTTTTGAAAGTGCCCCTAGCTTCCGAAAAGTCAGCAAAAAAGTGAGTGAATCCATCAAATAAAATCCTAAAGGTGACATAAAAATGATCAGATTAATCTTTGGGGTACACCTGTTACTCTGTTTTTCATAACACACAGTGTGTTCCAACTAGCACACAACACTCTCATTGTGTATTCTTCATCACCCAAGGTCAGCTTCTTACTGGCAGAACTCCTGTCTCCATTTCTATGCACGTCATTATTTGCTGCCATGTCTTAACCAATTGTAGAAGAATATATGCATTTCTCTGTTCGAATTGACCAATTATGTTCGCCTCACCACACCCTTATGTGTGAATATATACTCATGCTTGACTTGGAATAAACTAAGAAACATCTCTGCCCGTGGTCTTTGTGTCAGTGATGTCACTTCCGGGCCTGTGAGGGAACCAATCGCTGAGCGGCAGATGCACAGGGGTTATTAATTCAATCTTCTATTCTCAAAACTTGGATGCACACAATTACAGATTCTAACAAGTGATTAGGAGCAAAAGACTGCAATACCCAAAGTCCATATGTGTTTTTCCCTTGTTATAAGAAAGAAAGGAGATTTGATGTTTGATATTCATTCATTCATATCCAGAAACTGCTTTATGCTGGTCAGGGTCACGATACATTTGATGTTGCTTAATTAAATCAAGAAAAACGTTTGTTTCTTCATCTATCCAAACAGTACAGTCTCTTCTGCATGTCTATCTTATATTATATATGTATCTATAGATACATATACATATAGTGCTGAAACGTGACGTGTCACACCCCCTATGTGATCACTGTTTCAAAAAAACTCATTTCCATCACTCTTTTTAATAGTTTGTCTTTATAAAAGAGACCAACATTTTCCAGCTTAGCCAAGCGGAAAAAATATTTTTGCACTATTTAGGCTGGATAGAAAACCCCATTCTGATTATCTGTAACAGTCCAAGGTCATTCAGCTTTCACACTGCACACATTGTGAAACATAATTGGCTAATAGGATACTGCAGCCTTTACTGCAAGCATAAGTGAGGGGAAAAAATCTGGTCTTCCTCACAATCTTTTATAAAAAAAAAATCATCAAAGGCACAAAAATGAAGTGAAAGGTAAATCAGCTTTTCGAGGTCCGTTAACAGCAGAAAAATCCTGTTTTTAGTTGAATTTGGACCTGCTTTACAGACGAAACAGACTGATCTGAGGGAAAATCATGGCGAGAGCAACCACTGAATCAACAAAATTAGATAAACAATGATTACTAGAAAAAAAAGTCCAATTCTAATTACATGAAAGAAAATAACTTTTAGACTTTATTTTAGAATTTCTTTTCACTATTTTTACTTTACTCAGTATAGAGCCACAAACTATTGCCATTTAACCTCCAGTTTCATTTCAGACCAACACATCTTATGATTGTAAACTTATATGCATTCATGTGACCAGGAAGTTATGGACAATTACACTTATGGTGAGTGATAGGATTAGCTGTGTGGCTTTTCTTATGACTGTGAATAAAATTACAATGAAATTCCTTTGAGTGTTTAGAATCCCTTTTTTTTTTTTTTTTTTTTTGCAAGTTCTTAACACAAAATCTCCATGAATATCACATACATTCTTCCTGGTAGAATTGCTCAAGCTCTGTTCAGCTGGAGAATAGCAATTTTCAAATCATCTCGATTCTCAATTGGATTTAGGATTTTTACATTTTAAAACATTCACATTCTCAGTTTTGAGCCATGAGAGTGTATTTTTGGCAGTGTGCTTAGGCCTGTTTTCTGCTGGAAGCCAAAATTTCAATTGATGCTTTTCCAGAACTTTGTCCTGGCCCTGTTTTGATAGCTCCTTGGTCTTCATGATGCTGTTTAGATATGTTCTCTAACATAACTCTGTGGTCCTCCAGGAACAAATATATTTTTACTGAGATCACATGACACTTTAATTGCACACAGGTCAACTCCATTCAACTGGTCAACTCCATTCTACAATTATGTGTCTTCTGTTAGCAACTGGTTACCCCAAAACTAATTTAGGGGATTCAAAAGAATGGGTTTGAATACTTATGCAAACACAATTTTTTTTTACTGGAAAAAAATTGTGCAAGCTTTATTGATTCCCCCCACTTTAATACAATTGGCTACATAATATAGATTCATGATAGTTCATATAATCCCAGTTAAGTCTATTTCAGTTCCTGGTTGTAACACTACAAAATGTGGGCAAGTTGAAGGGGGTGAATATTTATGCAAGGCACTGTACATTACAAAATACAGGTTGTAGATAATACTAGTTTTACCTTTAATACAAATTTTCACAGTGACCCAACAAGAATCCAGGTTATTTAACTTTTTTACCAGAAAACTGTGCTCTGTAATTGAACTTTTCAGTTTTTCACTCATTTTATAATAGGTAAAGGAAGGCTGTTCCCTGAAATTACTGCCTGGTATATTACCATCCATTTTAAAAAAGTTTTTAAAAGTTGTATTTTCTCTTCAAATAATGGACTGACCTTCAGACACAGTTGAGTAGGTGTGCTATTCTGAACTTCTTTTGATCGTGGATGTATATGAGTTTTTAAATTGAATGTCTGCATCCTTTCTACCTTTATTTGCTCTGGTTTTGGGCTCTAACAGCAGTCTGTAGCTTATACTCATATTTGAAGACTCAGTTCAACAGAAAACAATTCTCTTATGTCCTATTTAAGCCTCAGGCCATGAACTGGATTCTTCCTACATTTCTGTTTTATTTACACTGAGTTGCCAGTTTATCAGGTTTTAGATAGATGTATCTAATAAACAGGCAATTCAGTGTATTTTTATGTATTCTGTAGCAATGCCTGGGAAGGTTTCCTTCAGGAAAGGAAATCAACACAGTATAAAGATTCACTGTTGTAAAAATATACATTTTCATTTACCTGCTATTTGACTGCTATTATGGATAGCAATAAATAAGTTTTAAAAAAACATGTAGCGTTTGTACTATACCATGATAGTAATAAGATTCTTGGTAAAAGATTTAGATGAGAGGAAAAAAATAGAAAATGAAAATATTTTGCATGTAGGACTCAGTGGTGACTCAGTGGTTAAGGCTCTTTGCTTCTGTTCAGGAGGGTGAAGATCAAATCCTGGCATAAACGTAGCTGCCCAATGAATAAATGTGGATGTACTGTACATGTGGACTTATTTCTGATTAACGGTCTACTACTCTGAGGTGCACTAACAGTAAAAGAAAAGACATAGCATTATTTCATATATGAGAGATTTTAAGTCCTTACATTCCTCCAACACTACCTGAATGACTTGCATATTAATATTTATAATGAATGTGATCTTCAGTGGCATCCAGAATTTATTTTGTAATGAAATTCACAGCTGACTTTTTTAGATTAATTGACTACTCTTTCAAACCAAATTGCCCCTCGGGGACAATAAAGATAATCCAATCCAATCCAATCTTGGTCTGTTGTCACTTAGGTTACAATACCCACAATGCTATTTGACTACCTGGTGATAGTCCTGCAGTGGAATTTAGCCCTTTCTTCAGCTCTCTACATAAAAAGAGCAGTGCAGCAGCACTTTAGTCCTTTAGTCTATCGACTTCCTCATCACTACACTCTGCTCAAACAGATCAACTTCCAAAGCTTCATCTTTCATGCTAATACCACCATCAGTACCACTATGCTTGTCAGTTCATAGATCTCTATCTAGCTGAGCAGAGTCTCTGCTGTAATTCAGTACAACTGTTTTGTATAGCTGCATCGCATTCTTGAACTTTGAGTTCAGTGCTTTCTGTCTTCATGAACTCTACACTGGATTTCTCATTAATATGCAAAAAGAAGCTCTTGTTCTTTGGTTTTTAGGAGCTAACAGTGAAACCTGGTCGTTACCCCTTATGTTTGAGATTGTTTAATTTTTTTCTCCTATTAAACACCATTGTAACTGTGCCAGCAACAACCCCATGTGACATCAGCATGGCAGACAACCACTAATTTCACCAACCAACACCTATATTTTACAAATATTTCAAAATAAACAAATTTCATTATGATGTAGCATATAAGCAGTATGAATGGAAGAATGGCAAGATGTACCGCAGACTAATGGTTCGTGTATACTACATGGAAGATAAAGCTGCTGACCAACAACAGAGCTGCATTTTGGATCCATTACCACCTGAGGCAGCGCAAGCTGTCAGTCTGTCAAGGGAATCCTGTTTCTTCTGAAACTATTACAAGCCAGGGCAAGTGTAGAACATATGAAATATAAATTAAAGCTGAGAACATATTTAAGATATGAGATGCATGAATAATGTATTATAAGAAGCCTAAGGTGTGTTTGATATGGGGCAATTAAAGTTTCATCTGATAACCTCATCGAGTCACTTTGAGCCAGAGGTGCTTAGGGCATATCATAACCAAGCACAACAGCTGTCTGAGTCTGAAAACTGGCTTTCCTTCACCGGTTTTACATTTCAGTATTTTCCGAAGCTTTTTCTAGGGGATAAATAGATGTGAGTGTCAATGTATTTTGTTTTATTTAACTACTCAATCAAAATGAGATTCATACAGCTCTGACTTATGATGACTTCAATCTCCAGAAAGCTAAAGGTGTTGTGTCTGAGGCATAGCAGTCATGATTTAACGACTGGACTGGTCCATACCGTGTGGCACCTGTGGAGGTGAGTCGTATGCCACGTCCTCGGACACTCCTTCCTCTGCTTGGGTCATCAGAGCCATTTAGGTAGGACAGCTCACGCAGCTGCTCTTGCCTGATCTCATCATTGTAATCCTGTGGGAAGAGAAAGCAGCACGCCGAGCGTTGAACACTACACCAGTTTAATAATGTTAATAATTTTATTATAATTATACTTTATTATATTTATTTACAGTGTAAGTGATTTTGTGTGAGTGTTTAACTGTGAAGGGCTTCAATAAAAAATAGTACCTTTTTTGTTCTGGAATGTTTTTACAGATGTTCCACAACATTAAATATATTGTTTTCCTAGAACAACATGCCAAGCTGTGTTTTATTCCTTACATAATAAATAGCAAATATATTTGCTCAGGGTTTAGGCTATTGAAGTACAAATGTGCAGTAGTTCAGTAATTCAAAATGCAGACAATCCATCAGAAAAATGTAGCTACCACACTCTGGTACAGTATCCATCCCTCCCTCCCTCCAGCCATCCATCCATCCATCCATCCATCCATCCATTATCCACTGCTAATCCAGATCCAGGTCGTGGGGGCAACAGTCTAATCAGAGCTGCCCAAACCTCCCTCTCCCCAGACACCTCCAGCGCTTCCAGGAGGATAGTGAAGCATTCCCAAGCCAGCCGAGAGATATCATCTCTTCAGTATGTCCTGGGTATGTCTCAGGGTCTCCTCACAGTAGGACATGCCCGAAGCATCTCAACTGGGAGGTGCCTGGGAGGCATCCTAGACAGATGCCCGAACCACATCAACTGGTTCTTTTCGATGCAGAGGAGCAGTGGCTCTACTCTGAGCTCCTCCCAAATGACCTAGCTCCAGACACCCTGCCAAGGAAGCTCATTTCCCCTGCTTTTATCCACAATCTTGTTCTTTGAGTCACTACCCACTGCTTACGGCCATAGGTGAGGGTAGGAACATAGATCGGCCAGTAAATTGACAGCTTCGCATTATGGCTCGGCTCTCTCTTCACCATGCTGCACCAATCCACCTGTCAATCTCCTGCTCCATTCTTTCTCGTGAACAAGACCCTGAGATACTTGAACTCCTCCATTTGAGGCAACAACTCCTTTCCAACCCAGAGCAGACAATCCACCCTTTTCTGGCTAAGAACCATGGCCTAAGACTTGGAGGTGCTAATTCTCATCCCAGCCACTTCACACTCAGCTGCAAACCACCCCAGAGCAAGCAAGAGGTCATAGCTTGATGAAGCCAACAGGACCACATCATCGGCAAAAAGCAAAGATGTGATCCTGAGCCCACCATCCTGAGGACACCCTCCACCTCTTGGCGGCACCCAGAAAGTCTGTCCATAAAAATTATGAACAGAATTGGTGAAAAAGGGCAGCCCTGGTGGAATCCAACATGCAAAGGGAGTGAGTCTTATTGCTGGCAATGTGAACCAAGCTCCAAGCTCCAAGGACCGGTTCTACACTGAATGGTGTACTACATGCTATTTTTGTCCATACAAGTAAAACGCTATAAACCATGCAATGCTTTGGATCTGAGTATTGGAGTAGAGTAGTAGTATTATGTGCTGCTATGAGGAAAGCAATGATAACTTTGTGATGCAGCACACAATCCTCAGAAAGGAAAAATGAAAATGAGATCAGATGTCAACACATAATCTATGCTATGACACAAAAATGAACATAAATCTTTCATTTAGACTGCAAGGACAATATTACAGGAAGAAGAGAAACCAAGAGTTAGCTTATTAACACTGCTTCACACCAGCTATCAACGTATTGTGTTGTGAAAGAATACCACCACTTCCTGCATTTATAAAGTCCCCCCTCACCCATCTGATTGAACATGACAGGGCCCTGAATCACAAGGCCGATTACAGCATGGATAGCTCTTATTTTATTATCTTGTCAGTGCCACAAGCAGATAAATGGATCCTCATTTCCACCAGCCACTTATTCCCCTTCCTGTTTGCTGTAACAGCTGGGCACAGGAAAATATTAGAAATGGCATGGAGACAAACGTGGCCTTTTCATCGTGATCCAGTCAACAATCAATAAAGAGCCTGTTGCTCAGGACTGAGACACTGTCCTCAAAACCCCATTTTCTTTTTAATCGCTTCTTTTTCTTTTTCTTTTGTAAATGCACCATGTAATCATGTCTTAATTTGATTCGCCTGGCTGCTATATGCACGAGAGAATATTACAGGAAAGTTTTCAAATACAAATTAGTTACCGTTAACTGCAGATTAATGTAAAAAAGTTTCTGAGATACTAAGAATTTGTCACCCTATTTTTTTTGTCACCCTATTTTTTTGAGTACTTAAACTTTGTTATAGATTTTTTTATGTTATGACTTCTACATTATTGAGTCAATGCGAAAACTTTCCAAACATTAGTTTTCCAGCACAAAATTAAAAATGTTACAGAAAAATGTATGTATGTCAGTAAAGCAGCATATTATGTAAGAGACACTTTTCAGACAAAAAACATAATGAAGGCTGATGGGTTTTGCTGCAAAAATA
>JAOTRR010000043.1:24604008-24620871 GCA_028570945.1 Gogo arcuatus | reverse complement strand
AGAGTGGTATAAATGTGCACAGCTAACAAAAGCACCTCAACACTCAGTTCACCAGCCGTTGTTTTTTAAAGCAGCACCAGTATGCTTGGGGTATTTATATTTCCAACACACAGATACATCACCCTAGACGCCGACGTTCCGTTGTGACACATCACGCCTCTGGTTGTGGAACACTGTCTCACAATGTAAAAACACACACTGGCACAGCTTCATTTAGTTGACTGTAAATCACTACAGCTGAAATATTGAAGTGCCTTCTTTATGCCAATATCTGTGTAAATAGGGCTTTTGATTATGGCCCTTCAAGATCTCACAAAAATACTAATGTGGCCCAGGCGGAATTTGAGTTTGACACTCCTGTTGTAGTGTAGATATTTCAGTGGTTTGGTTTGTTATCATTACAAAATAAATGTATTACAATTTAAAATGTAATATATTTTATGAGTATCATCTCATCAATATCGTCTGGTATCAGGATATGTCTCGTATGGTGGCTTTAGTGTATCTTCTCATGCCTAATTTCCGTTCACTATTTTTTACAGCCACTTAAAGCTGACTTGACCCTTTATGCTTCACAGTCAGCTAGAAACGAATTATGATGTTCTTTGATAATTAAGCAAATCCCCAGGTTTTTTTATATTCTCTGAAACATCTGCTTACAGTATAGGATTTTTTTGCAACAGTAATGGAAATTTACATTTAAAAGTCTCCTGCTAGCACTGACCTACTGTAAAACCATGCAAACTAAAAAAGAGCACAGAATTATCAGAACATTTACTTAAAATCACCTCAGCCCTGTCAGAGGTGTCAAAATCATGTCAGACAAAACCAGCCCATTAGTTTCTGACGTGTTCTTACACTGGATGTGGCTTTGTCCTGAATTGTAAGTATTCCAAAGTCTCAACACAGATAGCAGAGACATGGATCACACACAAATATAACCACAAGTAGCGATCTGCGGGGTCCAAGCACCCTTCACAAGTAGTGCCCCCTAGTGGCCAGCCCTTGCCATGTTACATAGAACACTAAAGAGACTATAGATAAAACATACTGTTCAAGTTTTGTGACAGTAGCTTAACCCTAACCCTGTAAAAATGCCTGCTGAAACCCGATTGGCTGATGACAGCCATGTATTTAAGTAAACCAGCCTTCAATAGTCATCACCCCACCCCCATAAATGATCACTCCAAAAACTATGCACATAGCCTCATAAGCCCCTTTCACATATGAAATCCATTACTGTATAAGGTAAAAACAACACAGAAATTTTCATTCCCACTCAGTCTACCGTAACGGAAAAGTGACAGATATTGTATTCCCACCTGGCTGTATTTAACGGAATGCTATGGGGTGTGAACCATACGAGACTGGATATGATGTATAATTCACAAGCTGGCAAGTCCATTGTTGTTAAAAAAAAAAAAACCAAGGCAAGTTATTAGCTAGTTAGCAACATGGCACGAGTCAAACTGCATCATATCTCTGTTGAGAGAGTTCTCTTCCTGTTTCTGAACATTTGTTTTGTTCAAGCAAAGGCTATTTATAACAATTTTTGCTTATACAGTGGGACCGCCGTATCTGCTGACTCCCTTAAGCATATAAGCATGTCCCCGCAAACTACCCACACACCCTGCTTAGAGACAGCATTAACCATGCACACTTGCTTTCACTTTTTTCACTTATCACTCACCTTAGTTAAACCCCGGCTTCTGTTAGTTTGTCTTGTGTTTGTCTTTATTCTCTAGAAGTGTTCTTCAGTTCTACTCGTGTTTTCATGCCTGGTGTAAATAAAAGGTTTCCGCACTTGCATCCGTCTCCGCGCCACAACCATGATAAAAATATTAAGCGGAAATGTCAGAATCCCGTTCATTCATTCATTCATTCATTCATTCATTCATTCAATCATTCAAGAGAGAGAGAGAGAGAGAGAGAGAGAGAGCGTTCACATAACTTTTATTAGATTATATTGTTATAACTGGTTTATTTTATTATCAGTTACTGTTGGTGATATCATATTTTGTGTAGTTTATAAATGAAACTTTATCATAGGTATGTATGTACACACAAAAAAAACAAGCTTTATATATGGTTTGCTCCTATTGCTCCTATTCAGCTGTCAGTGTTAGATTTTGGAACATATCCCCCATGGATATGGTGGTCCCACTGTATCTGCCAATGTTTTTTTTTTGCTTCTCGGTTTGAGTTTGCCACTGGTTGCTTTATATTGAAGCAGTATGAGTAGTGCCATCGCAATATCACTACATCATCATTTACATCACCACAAGCAACGTCACGACCTGTCACAATACATAAATCTGATGGTTCCGATTCCCACTGGAGCCCTGACAAAACATTTCCGTAAATGTTACTAGGTCGCCAAGAGATAGATTAACGTTTTGACTTTGCTGTTTTGCTCCCATTCTCACAGGACACCATTACTGCATAATAACGGAAAATTTATGGTTTTCACTGTGAGTGGGAATGGGGTAATAGTCTTGTCTTAAATATGCCTTTTAAGTGTCATGTGAATCCATGCAATTATGTAACAGCCTTAAATTAAAAGCCACACCACAAGAAATGATTGGAATGTGTTTTGATAATTATTGAAGCTATTTTAATATTTTAAAATTTTTTCACCTAGTATATTGAGAAGATATACTGACAATCATAAGACTAGCTTGCAAAAATAGGTTTCACATATTATACAAATTACATATTACATCACATATTATGGGCAGCGTGGTGGTGCAGTGGTTAGCACTGTCGCCTCACAGTAAGCACCTTCTGAGTTTGAACCTACTAGTTGACCAGGACCTTTCTGTGTGGAGTTTGCATGTTTCTCCTTGTGCTTGCATGGGTTTCCTCCAGGTGCTCTGGTTTCCTCCAACAGTCCAAAGACATGTGGATTAGGTCAATCGGTTACTCTAAATTGCCCATAGGTGTGAATGTGAGTGTAAATGGCTGACTGTCTCTCTGTGTTAGCTCTGCGATAGACTGGTGACCTGTCCAAAGTGTACCCCACCTCTCACCCAAAGTCAGCTGGGATTGGCTCCAGCTCATCCGTGACCCACAATGGGTACATTCTATATGGCAATATAGAAAATGGACAGTTGGATGGATCACATATTATACAAATTTGAGTGGGCTAAAAGCAGCTAAACATTCCCTTAAATGCTCTTAATGTGACTGTTTTATTTTAATTATTTTTTTACATTCAAACATCCCGTAACATGGTGTTTTTAATGTTGTTTTATTTCATTTTTATTGTGTATTATCCCTTCAACAATGATTTTAAAAAAAGTCTTTATTTTTATTTGCTTGTTGTATGTTTTTGTCCCATCTATTCTTTTTATCTGTAAAGTATAATGGGAATAGGGCTGGGCGATATGGTCTGAAAATTATATCACAATATTTTCTGACCTTTTCACGATAACAATATTTATCACTATTATATATTATGCTATGAAAATAATGTTCAGAGAAAAAAAGAGCATCACAGCACATGCAGACTGTTAGTAAGTATGCAGATGCCAGGGAACCAGAGGGCACTCACGCGCTCTTGTGCACACCTGTGGACAGTTCAGGCTCGTCGGTCACCTGTCATAAGTGCGTGCCACTACCAACACAGGGTGCTTGCCCATGAGCTCCAGTTCTGCGCTTTCTTGTTGTGTTTTTGCTCTTTGCTCCAGAACTCTACCTGTATTTGCTTTGCTTTGTTTCACAGTATTTTGGTCTCATTTTCCATATGGTATTTTATGCTACTTACTCTAGTTTTGGGTTAATAAAGCCCTATTTTTTCCACCTGTGACCCGTTGTCTGCTCCTCCATTTCCCACTACTGCTGACAGTAAAACTGTAATATAATAGGCCTACTATTAATTAAGCTAGTTACATGGGTCATGCCACATTACAAAAAATCTTCATTGATGTTTTTATGGGGAAAGTTGATATTTCTGCTAAATCCTGATACTCATGCTATTCAGTTGGCTGATGATATGAATGGCCATATCACGCTAACGATAATTTATCGATATATCGATCCAGCCCTAATTGGGACCATGCTGCATGGCGATTCTGCACTTTAAATAAGATTGATTGATTGATTGATTGATTGATTTAAATAGTCTAAAAGGGGGAACTTTTTATGGTTTTAGCCACTGAATCAGAAAAAAAAAACATTTTGTTCATTATATGTTACAAAAGCTATTAATTCAAAAACACAACTAATGGGCTCTCAAGTGGTGCAACAGAAAATCACTTGACTTATTGCTGGGAGATCATGAGTCTGAATCCCAGGGATACTACAGCCATCTGTGGCGGAAAGTTAAGGAAGCAAAATTTTCCATGCTCTCTGGGTGGGAGGGATGGAGGGATCTCTCTCTCTCTCCTGTCAATCACAGCAACACTAGCCAGTTGCGTGCTTTACAGAGTAAACAGTGATGAAGTTAGTTTATATTCAGAGTTTGTATTCATCAGTGTGAATAAAGCACCGTGGCTGTGGTGATAAAAACGCCAGTGATGGCAATCAGCTTTTCTCTCCCAGTTAATATAGAAAGGCTTCTCCCTCATGGTAAATGTGTGCTATTTCAATCACACAGCTCTCCTTCAGTCATTTTATACCCCCAAGCATATTACTGTACCATAATAGTGCCTTTATAATGTGACAGCTAGCTAACAAATAGGGGTGAGCAATTTATGCAAGCCCTCCAGTCCTCAGCTAATCTAGCCAGAATAAAACTACTCCAACTTCCATCAGTCCTGAGTCACATAATCAAGAAATGATTACCTGGTGCAGGTGAGCTGGGATTTACAACAAAACCCAGATGTGGTGTACTTGAGAGTTGGATTTGTAAACCCTGAAAGATAATGCTTAATTGAAGTAAGATTTGCTTGTGGCATTGGGCAGCGTGTATGCAAACACAAACCAGAGGTAATTGCTAGTGGACTAATGCAGAAACGTATATGGGAACCTACTCTCACTTGAAGCTATTTAAAAAAAAGATTTTGCAGCCAGTGTTACGATGAAAAAAAGAAACCCCCACATCCTGTCTCAAGTAGGAAGAGTCTTGCTGGACTGCATCTACAGTGGATATTAAAAAAGTCTACACACCCCGTTATAATATTGAAGGTTTTTTTGTAACATTAAAAATAAATGAAACCAAGATAAATGTCAGATCATCTTCCAGCTTTAATGTGATACAGCAACCAAAAAAATTCAAATGAAAAACAAATAGGGGGAAAAAAGAAAAACAGTAACCTGGCTGTTTGTGTGTGCACGTTCTTTTATAATGGCGCATGTGACTGTTCAGAATGAAACAATCACATTCAAACTCTTGTTCAAGAGTAATTATCATACAGCTGTCAGCAGTGAAGTGATTCTGAATAACCCCAAATAAAGATCAGCTGTTTCTTTAAGATTTTCTTGACATCTTGGCTTTATCCAGCTGCTGAATCCATGGTCCACAGAGTATTTACAAAGCAGGTACGGGATCTCATTGCTAAGTTGTATTGAGAGTGGTAAAAATTATCCAAACCATTAGATGTACCACGCACGGTGGTGCAGTGGTGAGTGCTGTCACCTCACAGCAAGAAGGTTCTGGGTTCAAACCTTGTGGCTGACTGGGACCTTCCTGTGTGGAGTTTACATGTTCTCCTTGTGTCTGCATGAGTTTCCTCCAGGTGCTGCGGTTTTTTCCCACAGTCCAAATGCATGAATGGTTAGCCCTGTGATAGAATGGCAACTTGCCCAGGGTGTACCATGCCTCTCACCTGAAGTCAGCGGGGATTGGCTTGAGCTTTCCCCATGACCCTGACTGGATGGATAGATGTACTATGGAACATCATTATTAGAAGCAAAAGGTGTTTTAACAAAGTATTAGTTAAGGGGTGTGCACACTTATGCAACCAAATTATTGTAAGTTGGTTTTTTTTTCATTTTTTCCCAACCCTAAAACATTTCTATTTGTTTTTTGCTTGAATTTTGTTGGTTGCTATATCACATGAGGTAAAGTAAGGTAAGGTATATTTTATTATCGCGGAGGGAAACTTGTCTTGGGTCCCAAGCCACTACATCACACAACACATTTGTCAACATCAGAACAACACAAGTACATAGATCATACTTTAAAACTCATACAAAACGTGCTCAAATTCACATGCCAAGTGTGGGCCAGTAATTCTTAAATATAGACAGTAGTGTCAAATAAGAAAATCATATAGTACTCCTACTTGTTGCTATTTAATATCTTGATGGAGGATGGAATGAATGAATTCTTGTACCGGTTCAGTCTGCAGTTTGGCATCCTGAACCGTCGGCCTGAGTACATGAAAGGTGGAAAAGGTGGATTTACCTTGGTTTCATTTTTTAATAATGAAAACCTGCAATATTAACAGAAGACTTGCATAGACTTTTTATATCCACTGTACATCACAGTGACACCAACTTCAGCTATTTGAAAGATGAACTTAATATTGATCTGACATTACACTTTTGCATACCAGCACCATTAATGTCTTAATGTGTGATGATGCATCAAATCATCCACATGAATCTTGTAAATGCAAAACATAATGAGGCTACAAGCAAAATAGGGTGAATAAAGTCATGTCTAGTGAATGTTGATGAATGATGGTAATTATTGTCCACTGTTATTACAGTGTATCAATCAATAATAGATCAATGATCTTGTGTATCCTCACATTATTGGACAGACACCCTAATCTCATAATGATGTTTTGAAGCAGTATCTTCTGGCTACAAATGAGCTTCTTTTCAGTGAAACAACAAAGCTGCACAATTTTTCTCTACACTAAATGTACCTTAGAGAATCAAATCTGATATGGATGCAAGCAGCATGCAAAACCCTGCCTCTATTTCAGTTCCACTGTGCGGGTAAAATGAAACAAACTTGGTTGTCTAGTATGAACAATATATTCATTTTACTTTTCAGTTTTTGACCCAATACATATATGTGGTTGAAATATATTGCAACATTTTATAAATGATGAAAGTGGTGCATTGTATTGCTTTGCTTCTTGTGAATTTAATGAAAATTAAGGATTAACTAGCAGCATCCTGAACACACAGAGATTAGCTGTCCACATCGGGAGAACAGATCCTATGCTTGTTCTTGCTATGACCTGTGAATTCACAAACCAAGCCAAAATATAAAACAAGAAGGTTGAGGCTGTGGGCACTGGTTGGTAAAAGTGCACAGGGAGAATGTGCTATGTTTCATCTATGAAGCCATCCAGTCCACCAACATACACTACGGTGTTTGCGGTAAATTTCTGTTTTTTCTTTCTGCCTGCTAGGATTTTCTTGTTAGCAATGTTGCCACCTTTGCTCCAGTAACCACTTTATCATGGTCAGGCTCATGGTGGCTCTGAAGACAGGAATATATATCCTGGATGGCACATCAGTCCATCGCAGGGCATCACATAGTCAAGTATCACAGAAGATTATTCAGAAGATTATTTAAGTATCACAGAAGATTCTTTAAGCTGCAAACATAAATAAGGTGAATATATGAGATTAACAAGAATTAATTTCATTATGAAGATCAAGGAATGAATGAATAGTATATTTTGCCCAAATAACTAAATACATAATCCATTAAGGAATTAGAAATGTTTTAAATGAGCAAAGCCTGTGGCTTTATACAGATATAATTAGGTACTGATAAATTGAACGTTAGTCTTAATCATTTACCTGCTTTACACAGAAAATCAATCATGGGACATGTGAAGCTGCTTATCTGCTAGTCATTTAATTTACAACACTGTAAGAACAAGGGCGGGGTTATAAGTCATTACTGATGTTCATTGGGTCATTATCTATTGCTTTGTACTGTTCAGACTTGCTAACTGTCAGGTACGAACCTCTCTCATCACTTTTTCTCAAGATTTCTATGGAAATCCAGTGCTGACTCACAGAACACAGCCGAATCAGGAACAAAAGCATTCAGCTCCTGATACTAAAATGAAAAGACAGATTTAGGTGAGCCAAAGTGCTGTGAGAATGAGCTGGAGTCACTTCACTGTGGGTAAAGGTGCTGGTCACGGTACATGCCCTGCTAACAGAGCTGCCAATCACAGAGGGAATTTCTGAGGTATTAAATAAAACATGGCTAAGTAATATGGTTGGATAAATAAAAGTTGGCTAGCCAAGAGCCAGTGTCTCAAGATGACATTCAAACAAACCAATAATGTGCTGCTCTTAAAGTTAGCTCCAGCTGAACAGCTGTTTACTCTAGTGCCCTATACAATAACACAAGTAAAGAACGCTCCATTTCCACGTCCAAATGGTGTCTGTATTAATCGATATGTATCTGTCCAGATTGTCACTTTGGGGGTTTCAGACTTACTCTAGCAGCTTCACTTGAAAAGATTTTATGCATAAACTGGCACATTTAAGAGAATGAATCTGGTGTCTTGTTTCATAAAGGGATAGTTGCCATTCCTAAGTGTTTTTATATCATGATAATTGCTGTATTTTACTACAGATATTAATGACATTGTATTTATTTAAAAAACAAGTGTAAATGCTCTAAAGTGTGTACATGAAGTAAATGAAAAAATAAAATGTAGAAAGAACTCAATTATGACTTTCATGACCAAAATGCTGTTTATAATACAAAACCTAATCGCAATGATTTACAAAGTCTTAATATCAGTGCAAAGCACACAACTATACAGTTGACTGCAAAAGTTTGTACCCCCATGGTTTCTGAATGGGGGAAAAAAAAAGTATCTCTATTTGACAAAACAATACATATACAGGAAGTACAAAATGAAATTAAATGAAAGTGTGCTCATGTGTACTGAGTGCTCACTTATAATCCCACTAGTAAAACAGGAATGAATATTATACTTAAAAACTTAACAATCCTCAAAGACGACCCTAAGACAGCTTCCCTTTTTAAGGAACTGCCACTCATTTCCTACAGCTGTGGCAAAAGCATCGAAGAGCTGCTTGTCAGGAGTGAATTAAAAGATCGGGCTAAGAGAATCAGTGGCACACTGCAACCGTTCAAGTAGTTCTACATGCAAATTCTTTAACACAACCACTAAAATCACAGGCCCTAAAGGATCATTTTTTCATTACCCATCATTCCTTGTGCATCATTGCAGGAGTGGTTTATTGTCTTTCCAGTAAGAGATGTAATCGGCTGTACAACAAAGAAACCAAGAGGAGACTGGCCAATCGTTTGGTCAAGCAACTTCATGCCATCACAATGAAGGAATTCTCCCTTTCAGTGGCAAGCCATTTCACCAGCGACAGACATAACAGTAATGACATCTCTGTGTGCATCGCCAATTGATGTTACAGGAACAATGAAGTGAGGAAGGGTAAAGAGAAGGAATTCATCTACACTTTTGGAAATTTAGAACCCAAAAGAACAAATGTAAAGTTTTGACTACAGCTATTGCATCATCAAACATTTCCAGTATCCACTGGTTTTACTACAGCCTCAAAAACACTCTGCTTATACAGCTGATTAAGGTCTTTTGTCATTTTTGTCTTTCATGCATTATACTGAACTTTTACCATTGTGCTCTCTCTCTCTCATACATGCATACATACAATCACTGACCATTTTATTAGGAACACCTGCACACCTGTTCTGTGGGTGGAAACTCCTCACTGATTGAGTCAACTCCTGGTTGACGTCAGAGTGTCAGGTCAGGGAACACAGACTGCTGGCCGCTTGAACACAGGCCACTGGATTACAAACCCAGTGACTTAACCACTGAGCTATGGAAGTGGACCCAAATGCAGAGGTAAAGTTCCAAAGTTAGGTTTATTAAACACGTCAAAAGGCTCAGAAGATCCCAACACAAACACAAAATCCCAAAAATCCACTAACGCAAAAGTCCTTGAACAAGGCAGACAAATCCAGGGGAAAATCCAAAAGAGCATTCGAAAACAGTCCAAATTCAGTAACAAAGTTCAGACAAAGAGAGCAACAATCCAAAGGTACGAATCCAAAAAGTGTAATCCGTAAAAAACAGGCAGAAAATCAGACAGGCATAAAATCTTTACCGAGAGTTAAAGAACTTGAGATTCTCACCAGTAAACACAAAGACTCTGTGATGACAACTACAGAGGACCAGTTATAAATACAGAGGATAATTAATCACATGATACACTGATAAGTTACAGGTGTGTGTAAAAAAATGGCAGGAAAGCAGGCAGAATGAGAGGCGGGGTCAGGAGCACAAGGACAACAAAATAAATACAAGATACATGGTAAAGCAAACTAAAAGCCAAAAGAGTCCCTGGCAGCCTCTAGAAGCCAAAAAAATGTCCCAACTCATAACAGGACTCCCCCCTCTAGGAACATCTCCCGACATTCCTTGGGTGGTCAGGATGTTGACGGTGGTAGTCTCTGAGGAGATTTTTGTCCAGAATGTCCTGGGCTGGGACCCACGAACATTCCTCAGGACCATAGCCCTCCCAGTCCACCAGATACTGAATCCCACCCCGTACCTAGCAGGAGTCCCGCAACCGGTGAACTGTGAAGACTGGCTGGCCGTAGATGATATGGGGAGGGGGGTGGCTTTGGGGGAGGCAAGGGGCAATGAGAGCACAGGTCGCAGCAGGGAGACATGAAAGGTGGGATTGATTCTTTGTGAATAGGGCAACTGGAGCTGGTAAGTGACTGGATTGATCCTACGGACCACCTTAAAAGGACCGATATATCGAGGGGCAAGCTTGCAGGACTCCACCCGCAACGGGAGATCCCTTGAGGACAACCAAACCCTCTGACCAGGGCAAAAATGCAGGGCTGGCCTCCAACATCAGTTGGCCTGAGACTGGTTTGCCTTGGAGGTTCACAGCAGTGCCTGACGAGCCTTTTTTCCAGGTCCTCCTGCACCGTCTCATGAAGTAAAGAACTAAGGGCACTCCAATGTCTTCCTCCTGTTCAGGGAACAGAGGCGGCTGGAATCCAAGCTGACACTGGAATGGAGACATCTTGGTAGCAGAAGACTGGAGGGTGTTATGGGCGTATTCCGCTCATGGCAGCCAAGAGATCCATGATGAAGGATTGTCCAATGCCAGACTTCTCAGGGTGGCCTCAAGTTCTTGACTGACCCTCTCCATCTGCCCATTTGATTGGGGGTGGAAACCGGAGGAGAGACTGGCAGTGGCCCTGATAGGTTTGCAGAATGCCCGCCCTACCCGAGAGGAAAACTGGAGACCTCGGTCAGACACAATATCCTGGCGAAGACCAAACACTTGGAACACATGATTAAACATTAGTTTGGCAGTCTCAAGGGCAGAAGGTACCTTATATAAAGGAATAAATTGACAGGCCTTGGAAAACCTGTCAACCACAACCAGAATAACAGTATTACTTTATCACTGAACTGCCTGAATCAGAAAGTCAACAAACAGATGAGACCAAGGGTGACTTGGAATACGAAGAGTGTGCAGCAGCCCTTGGGGACATTGGCAGGGATTCTTGCTCTGGATGCATACTGAGCGGGCCACCACAAAAGCCTTAACATCCTTTTCCATGCCTGGCCACTAAAACCGTCTCTGCAGAATCTCCAAGGTTCTTTGAGACCCAGTGTCAGCAGTAAGGTGGGAAGAGTGCCCCCACTGAAGGACCCGGGATTGCACTGCTCGAGGGACATACAGGAGTCCGGCTGGACCTGTTCCAGGGTCTGGTTCCTGTTGTTGAACCTGTCTGACCACTGTCTCAATTGCCAATGAAATCAAAATGGCTGAAAAATACGGCCCAATGAGCTTGACAAGGGTTCAGATGCTCAGCTTGCTGGAGGTACTCCAAGTTTCTGTGGTCAGTCCAAACCAGAAATGGATGTCAGGCCCCCTCCAGCCAGTGTCTCCATTCCTTAAGAGCCATCTTAACTGCCAGCAGCTCACAATTGCCAACGTCATATCTGGATTCAGTGGAGTTCAGATGATGAGGAAAAAAAGGTACACAGGTGCTATCTTCCATCAGAGAAATGTTGAGAGAAGATAGCCCCTACGCCCACATCCAAAGCATCAACCTCGACAATAAAAAGCTGTGATGGCTCAGGTAGAACTAGGATGGGCGCAGAAGAGAAACGTAGCTTGAGATCCTGAAAAGCAACTTCTGCCTTAGGACTCCAAACAAAAGGACCTCCACTCTTCTTGGTAAGGGCAGAGATGGGTGCTGCCACAGAACTGATTCCCCTGATGAACTTGCAGTAAAAATTAGTGAATCCCAGGAACCGCTGGACCTCTTCGATTGACTTGGGAGTGGGCCAGTCCTGCACTGCCTGGGTCTTCTTAGGATCCATCTGGATTTGACCCTCCCTCAAGATGAATCCAAAAACGAGAACTCTGGAACATGAAACTCACATTATTGTGGTCTGACAAACATGATTCTTAAGCAGTCTCTGGAGGCCCTGCCGCACATGGTGGCGATGTTCCTGCAGAAACTTAGAAAAGATGAGTATATCGTCTAGATATACAAAGACAAAAATACTGATCATGTCTCTGAGAACATCATTGATGAAGGGCTGAAAAACCACTGGGGCATTAGTAAGGCCAAACAGCATTACCTGGTACTCATAATGACCAAAGGGAGTATTGAAAGTGTTCTTCCATTGGTCACCCTCCTGTATCCAAATCAGAGGGTGAGTGTTACGCAAATCCAATTTAGTAAAAATTGTGGCTTCCTGAAGCAGGTTAAATGCAGAGGACATTAAGGACAGGGGGTAGCGATTGTGAATAGTAATCTTATTAAGGTCTCAATAGTCAATACAAGGCTGCAAACCACCGTCTTTCTTGCCAACAACAAAAATAAATACGGCACCGCCAGGAGATGTAGATGGGCAGATGAAACCGGAAGCAAGAGCATCTTTAAGGTAGGCATCCATGGCATGGCGTTCAGGTAAGGAGAGTGAGAAGATTCACCCACGTGGAGGGCTAGTACCAGGGAGGTGGTCAATCAAAAAATCGTAAGGTCTGTGAGGTGAGAGTGTAGCAGCTCGACTCTTACTGAATACCCCTTTCAGGTCCAGATACTTGGTGGGGACAACTCGGCAGGATCAAGAGACTCGGAAGGCAAAGAGGTAGGACTGGAAAAGAGGCAGGTGGCATGACAGGTAAGGCCCCACTCTAGAATACGGCTAGTCATCCAATCAATATGAGGATTATGGTGATTAAGCCAAGGAAAACCCAGAACCACAGGAAACTCCGGCGAGTGGATAAGGTGCAAGGAGATCTCTTCCCGGTGGGCTTCGAACTGAAGACATAGAGGGGAAATTGCCAGGGTTACCTTGCCATCACCTAGTGAGTGACCATCAAGAGAGGTCACTGAAAGCAGGGTATTAAGAACTACTTGGGGAACCTGATGTCTATGAAGTCTACTAGGTTAATGTCCATGAAGTTCCCAGCCACCCCAGAGTCTACCAAGGCCTGGCAAGAGTGACTAATCTTGGTGACGAGGGACTCCAGGAAGGGCCTGAAGCATCAAGAGATCTCTGGGAATAGACCTGGTCTCTGTGGCACTCCCTAAGACGGTTGTCAAGGCAAATGGCATGGCCAATCAAAGACTCCAGATCACTGGGACAACCTATAGAAGCCAACCCATCTTTCAATATGTCCAAAAGGCCATGGTGGAAAGCGGAGACAAGAGCGCTCTTGTTCCATTCACTCACAACAGCGAGTGTTTGGAAATTTATAGCATAATCTGCTACGCTGCTCCTGCCTTGGTAAATGGACATGAGGTGCTTAGTTGCATCCCGGCCAGTGACTGACTGATCAAATATTCACAGCATGTCTTCTGTAAAAGTCTTAAAGTTTGAGCATTCCGGCCCCTGTCTCTGCCGCATGGCAGTTGCCCATGCCAAGACCTTGTCTTTTAGCAGAGTAATTAAGTAAGCAACCGTGGCTCTGTCAGTGGGATAAGTAGTGGGCTGAAGTTCAAAAGTGAGTTGGCACTGGGTAAGGAAACCACGGCACCCACCTAGATTCCCATAATATCTCTATGGTGCTGGAAGGCAAGGTTTAGCACTAGGAGGTTGAGGAGGTGATGGGTCTGGAGGAGCTAGTGGAATTTAGGGACCTGGAGTAGTCAAGTTCTGAACTGACTGAGCAAACTGTTGCAGAATTCAATCAGGATGAGCCAGTGTCTCCTGTTGGCTAGTGAGGGCCTGTCCATGATGGATCCAGAACTACTCAGAGCAGCCATAATCTTTTCAAATTCTGTCACAGAAATGTTCACATTGCAGGATGCCTCTGCAGGGTCTGTCATGACTGAGTCTTTCTATCAGGCCAGGGATTGAACCCAGGCTGCTGGATTACAAACCCAATGAGTTAACCACTGAGCTACCAACACAAACAAAGCCCCAAAAATCCACTAACACAAAAAACCTTGAACAGGGCAGACAAATCCAGGGGAAAATCCAAAAGAGCAGTCAAAAACAAAACAGTCCAAAGTCAGTAACAAAGTTCAGGCAAAGAAAGGAGCAATCCAAAGGGACAAATCCAAAAAGTGTAATCCGTAAAAAAAATAAAAAAAATACAATTTAAAAAAAGGGCAGAAAATCAGACAGGCAGAAAATCGTTACCGAGAGTTAAAGAACTTGAGATTCTCACCAGTAAACACAAAGACTCTGTGAAGACAACTACAGAGGACCAGGTATAAATACACAGGATAATTAATCACATGACACACTGATAATGAGTTACAGGTGTGTGTAGAAAAATGGCAGGAAAGCAGGCAGAATGAGAGGCAGGGTCAGGAGCACATGGATAACAAAACAAATACAAGACACATGGGAAAGCAAACTAAAAGCCAAAAGAGTCGCTGGCAGCCTCTAGAGGCCAAAAAATGTCCCAACTCATAACAGAGAAAAATGGCCAGATTTGTTTGAGCTGCCAGGAAGGATATACTCTTGGTGATGCAGAAAAGCATCTCTGCATGCACAAAACATCAAACCTTGAGGTGGATGGGCTACAACTGCAGAAGACCACATTGGGGTTCAGTGAGTCTATGCCCATGATAGCCTCAGATTCTTGTTCTTGGCTTACAGGACTGGAACCTGATGTGGTCTTCTGCTGTTGTAGCCCATCCACCTCAAGGTTTGATGTGTTGTGCTTTCTGAGATGCTTTTCTGCTCACCATGGTTGTAAAGAGTGATTATTTGAGTTACCGTAGACTTCCTGTCAGCTCAGGCCACTCATTTCATTCTCCTTTGATCTCTAACATCAACAAGGTGTTTCAGCCTGCAGACCCTCTGTACACAGGATGGGTTTTTTTTCTGCACCATTCTGTGTATACTCTAGAGCCTGTTGTATGTGAAAATCCCAGAAGTGCAGCAGTTTCTGAAATTCTCAAACCAGCCCATCTGGCACCAGCAAACATGCCATGGATAAAGTCACAGAGATCACCCTTTTTCCCCATTTTGATGGTTGATGTGAACATTAACTGAAGCTCTTGACCTGTATTTGCATGATTTTATGCATTGTGCTGCTGCCACATGATCGGCTGATTGGATAAGTGCATAAAAACACAGAAAACAATGTTTTGGCATTGAATTGGACCAGTGATAATTAACAATTAACATAGTTTACATTTCTTATTCATTTTGTCATAAGGGTATACACATTTCCACTTATCTATAAATGCAAGAAACAAATAACCAGTTTAAATATACAACACCACATCCCCTCTAGTGCTAATGTGTTCACAATAGTAATATTGTGCATGAATACTAGTCCAGGCTCGTCCTCGAGGTGACACCTCATCTTCCTGTGCATTTCCTTTCATCTCTGTGCTGAAAATGAACAGTTGTGGAGATCCATCTTCAGACTCTTCTACAGATGGAAACTCACTCTTAATGCAGTAGTTTATAGACAAGCTGCTTTTCCGGGGGAACAACATAGCTGATGGATTTTTCTCACACAAATGTACCTTCGAGAATCTAATCTGATGTGTATGCAAGCAGCATGCAAATTCTTGCCTATGTTTCAGTTCCACTGTGCAGGTAAAATGAAACAGACTTGGATGTCTTGCATGGGTAATATATATATCTATGACTGTTCAAATATTTGGTTGAAAAATACTGTACTTTTGAGAAAGAAGGACATTGCATTGCACTGCTTTTTTATTCAGGACTTTAAATGAGGATTAACCCACAGCACCCTGAATACACACAGCTGAGCTGTCCATTTTAGCACCTTAATAAACAACACACAGAGAATACATCCTTGGCTGGCTTTTATACACTAATACATTAATGTTCTCCATGGCTGCTCTTCTTTCTCTACTTTCAAATCTGAATTAAAGACTTTTCTCTTCAATGAACATTTCCCTTCCGCCTTTGCTGCTTAGTCTGCTTCAATCCCCCCCCCCGACCTCCACCCCATGTAAAGTGACCTTGGGATTGTGAAAGGCGCTAGATAAATGTAACTTATTATTATTATTATTATTATTATTATTATGTGTGTTATAGTCACACTGATTGAAATTACACAATAGTAATATGCATATTTCATGTGTTGAAGGACACTGATTACCATATTTGCCACAAATTACAGTTAATAGCATGCAAATTAATTGCTAGCTATTTACTGAAAAAGATGTTTTAATCCTTAAATATAATGACTTGCAAATTAAGTATGGAATAAAACAATTCGGTGAGAGGGTGCTGTGCTGTATAACAGCATGTCCCAGAGTATTTTACACCTCTTAAACCACAACACATTGCCAACAATTCTTCTACACATTATATTTTTATACATTTATAATTACAGTTATAGTTAACATTGAGGAATGTCCATGCTAATTTTCACGATTAGCATGATTTTTAAAATGTTCTAATTGAGATTGTACATGATTACATAATAATTTTAGCATAT
>JAOTRR010000043.1:24560230-24571582 GCA_028570945.1 Gogo arcuatus | reverse complement strand
GTGTGTGTGTGTGTGTGTGTGTGTGTGTGTGTGTGTGTGTGTGTGTGTGTGCAAAGCAACAGTGAGAAAACAACAAGGTCTTACTTCTACATAATAATTAGCAGCTCCATTTTTTTTCTCATTTCCTTTTGGCTCACAAGTCCATGGCTTTTGAATTCATGGTTTAAAGGTCACCTAGATAAAGTTGTAGCAAAGGGAAAGTAATCTCTAGCAGATGCAATTGTGTGTCTGCGAATGTGTCTTTCATGTCTCAAGTCCTTTCCCCTTAAGTGAATTGCTTTGTCTGCCATGTATTTAGTCCCAGTTTTGCTGAAAGCAGAAAAGCAGAGCTTTCAGGTGTCTCTGTATTGCTGTAGCAAAGAGTCAAAAGTCTTATAGCTTATGCTACAGTTAAACTGTTCCACCTCTGAAATGTACATGATCAGGATTTTTTTTTTTTTTTCACTCAGTCCTAATCTGTGCTCTTACCCAAGCTTATATCAGCATTGATGTGAAGGGGTTTTCTTTATTTGATCTGTAGGCCACTGTAACCCAGAGGAGATCTCTTTACATCTGTTAATGTGTTACTCAGAGCTCATCAGTGGTGTTCACATGGCCTGTGTTGACTTACATGAACTTAAAGTTACAGCAGTGGGGGATCATTTTATCATACAGAGCAACTTTAATGATAATGTTTTCAAAGTCTGTAACATGTGATTGCTGAATGTTTAACTCCCAAGTCATTCATTATTCATCTTCAGTAACCACTCTGTCCTGGTCAGTGTTGTAGTTGATCATGAGCTGTGGAAATATCCCCTGTGTGGGAGTCGACAATTCACCAACTGGCATGTTTTTGGGAAAGTGGAGGAAACCCATGCGAAATTCCACAAGACAGTAACCCCGGAGCTATGAGGTGACAAAGTTACCTGCTGCACCACTGTACCATCCTGCTAGATTAAAAGGTTAATACCACACAGTGTGCCGCAAGCTGGTCTAGTGGTTAGCTTGTCCACCTTTTGACTGGGAGATAGGCAAGAGGCTGAGGGCTACTGAAACAGAGATCAGCACCTCCTGATGTGGCATGGGAAGGACTTAGATTTTTTTTTTTTTTGATCATACAGTGTATCATATAATGCTTAAGGTGTTTGGACACACTTTATTTCACATCCAGAGCTGTGGAGATGATTTACACAACAGAATCCTTCACTTGCATTACAGCAATAACTACACAAAAGTGTGTGTGCCTTATTCTGTTGCTAGTATGATGCATGCAGGTGGGTGCAGAGCTAATACAAAAATTTCAGGTTCAATTTAAATTCTGTTAGGTGTTTAACACATTTTTGCTAAAAGCTGTGTGCCAGTGTGGTTAAATGTATTAGATAATTGTCATGTTTTAGTGGATAATTTTGCCTCTAAATAATTAACAACACACGTCTTTTCTTGTTTTTCTATTTGGGTTCTCCAGACTGAGCACGTCATGTTGACTGGCCGAGGAGCGAACCTGTTTGCAGAAAGCATCGGTGTTCCTACAGTCCCACCACAAGCGTTGGTGACAGAGCAGGAGAGGAAAGAGTGGCAGCACTACAAGACGTATTCTGTTGGTGTCAAAGAGCTTTTTAATTCGAAGTGGTAAGTAGCTATCCATTCAAGAGCGTGTTTGTGAGTGAGCTAAGTATCAGGGCTAGAGTTAATCCCTTTTCATTTCAGTTAAACAAAGAAGAGAATTAAAGCAATTTGTTGGAAAATGCGTCAATACATTTATCTGAGTAGTGGGTTGAATTATACCTGATGAATTGAACTAATGAAAATATAATGGACCCTATTACAGAAAATAATGATTGGAAAGTTGCTGAAAAAGTTTGCGTTTGCTCTTTATGCTTTACTAGAGAGTTATTTAGATGTCAGATCCTATCAACCTAACCACATTGACCCCACATAGAAGTGGGAAAAAGATCTAAGAAGATGTAGAAGTCTCATGATGTGAATTTTCTGTGCACAGAAAGCACAATGTTTCACGTCTTCAAAAGAAGTTTTTTATGTTTTACAAGACACGTTTGTGAGGAAAGGTGTATCTTTGTAATGTGTCTTTCCTAACAAATTTCTTTCTCTAGGCATTTGAATAGTGAGTTGATTTTCAGACCTGCTGCTCTCAAGTTTAAAGTTTGTAGTTTTTATTCTATACATTATTTTTTTCATTTTACATTTTTTTCAAGAGCTCACATACATTTACTAAACACATAGTAAAACATAATACTGCTTTCTTACAGGTCAATTCATTAATAAAGCATCTGTTATTACTCTTGTTTGAGGATACGTGTGTGTCTGTGTTTTTTTTCACATATAGGATTTATTTGTTTTATCTGACATTAAGATTCCTCACTGTGCAGTTTCTAATTGAGAGCAGGTCTGTAGTTCAGCTGTGAATGGCTTGATTTTGCTTTGCTGCCTCTGAAACCACAGAGCTGCTACAAATCCTATGTATTATGTTTAGTCAAATAAAGAATTACTTTTTTTTAATCTAACACCAGAACAGTGCTAAAATTAATCTTTTCATAACACTTTATGGGCTTGTCTCATTTTCTCTAATTATTGTCTAAATTCTAATTATTCTCTAAGTATTATTTTCTGAAAGAAATACAGCAGAATGAAAAGATTAAAAAGACTTTTATAAACAAAGCAAAACACTGATTTACCTGCTACATTCTATAAATCACACCTGACACCTGGCACAGATATGTGTTATCATGATAAGAGTGAGGAATGTATATCTGACTGGAACCATACATTTTGTGTGTAATGCTAATAAACGAGTTAACCATACGGTATTGCATGCTTGCTTGCTTGGTCAGGTCTTCATCCGCTTTAGGGCGGGTCTGCCTGCTTGCTACAGCTCAGGTCATGCTTGACAGTAGAGAGGAGCTGTCTCCATCTTTCCCTGTCCTCTGTGTAATGCCTAGCCAGCTCCAAGTCACACCCCTCTCCCAAAAATAGTACCACGTCTGATTGTAGAGTTTGCTCTAACCATACGATATAATATACAGATGTGTGACAAATTAAAAGGGAAAAAGCAATATAAAGCAATTTAATATGTTGTTGGGCCACCACAAGCTGCCAGAACAGCTTCAGTGTGCCTTGGAACAGACTCTAGAAGTCTTTAGAACTCTACTGGATCAACATCATTCTTCCAAAACAAATATTCCCTCAATTGGTGTTTTGATGAGGATGATGGTGAAGAACACTGTCCAAAATCTCCAATAGGTCTGGGTTTGAGATCTGGTGGCTATGAAGGCCATAGCATATGATTTACATCATTTTCATTCTCATCAAATCATTCAGTGAGCCCTTGTGCTGTGTAGGTGGGGGCAGAGTCATCCTGGAAGAGACTACACCTATAACAGGCCCACCAATATTATCATTATTATTATTATTAGTAGTAGTAGTAGTAGTAGTAGTAGTAGTAGTAGTAGTAGTAGTTGTCATGCATCCATATTTTTAAATCAATTTTAAAATGAAATTTGAATAGTTTTGTTATAAAATCAGAAGCAGTGGGTCAGCAGGACATTTGACAAGAACATGAGGGTTAAGGCAGTGCACCTAGAGCAGAGAGCACTGTTCCTGTCACCTCTGTTTCCCCAGGAGGTGAGGTAGAGGAGGCTCAGTCATGGCAGACTGTAACCTCAGACCCACTGGGATCCAGTAAAAATAGTGCCGAGGGGGTGTTAAGTGACAGCTGGCTGAGCTACAACCTTTCATCCCTCCCCACCGCGCCTTCATTATTGATGACCTCCCTGTGCTCAGCCTCACTGCTGTCACTGGGCTTTTTAATGCACAGCCCTTGGAACACAATTATCCCATAACTTTGGTTAGGGTGATTATGCATAACCTGCTGCCCATATTGCCTGACCCTGCTCATATATTACAACAGGCCCAGTGTGATGGCACACAGAGCAGATTTAAATGCAGTGATCATAGTTTTGTTATTCTGGAGGTCAAAGAATGGTACTAAATGAAATGTAGTGTATTTTTATGCAAGCTTGGTATTATGTCTTGTATTTGAGGAAGTGAAAATTAATAATTGCATCTCTTTCTATGAAGGTAATCTTAAAGAAGGAATGAAACGCAACGGGGTGTGCTGTTATAGGAAAATGGGGTGGTGCGATAAAGCCCATTGTGACACGGAAGTGATAACAGGACAAATTAGTTCTTGTTATTACTTTCAGTTACTTACAATTTAAAGTTTTTAAATCATAAAGTCCCCTGTCTTGAAGGCTTTCCTGTGGCAGAAAGATTACTGACTATTGCAATGCACTGACACCCGAGACTCTCTTCACAGAAAATTTCCCCATAGCAATGATTACCCGTTTTAATGACCTGTCTTAACGCATTTTTAAATCTGTTTATTTTTAGCCTTAAATTATGTAGACCTATGAATGACCTATGAATGAGCTATTACTATAGAAATGACAACATATTCATTCATTCATTGAATTTCTATATCACTTAGCCATTGTGGGTTGCGGGAGCCAATCCCAGCTGATATTGGACGAGAACCGGGGTACACCTTGCACAGGTCGCCAATCTATTGTGGGGCAAACACACAGACAACCAACCATTCACACTTACATTCACACCTATGGGCAATTTAGAGTAGCCAGTTGACCTCATCAACATGTCTTTGGACTGTGGGAGGAAACCGGAGCACCGGGAGGAAACCCACACAGGCACGAGAAGAACATGAAAACTCCACACAGAAAGACCCGGGTAGACCAGCAGGTTCAAACACAGAACCTGCTTGCTGTGAGGCAACACTGCTGATAATGTATTAGAACAAGAAAATTAATATAAACCTATCATTTGAATTACAGCTGGAACTATCGTCAGAGCTGTGCTATTATAGAAAATTAATCAACACCTTCTGACAGATTAGATAACTCAAAAGGGTTGTGGTGTAACTATTATTATATGCCATATCACACATGCCATTATTCTGTATGGAAATCATTAACTTTGTTCACAGACATCAGTCACTGATATAATACTGTATAAATTTCATATATGTGGTATATCATGTATCCATAGATTTTTTTACTTCAGATCTTTCTGTCATACACTGTGAGAGAAACTGAATTCAACCACCTGTGGTTCAGGAGAGCTGAGGAACAGCTTTCAAATTTGAATGCTATTATGCCCTGTTATACTGTTTATTAGACGGTTTGAATAGATTTACTACCTATTTTTATCATTCTGTATGGATTGAAATACAGTCCACCATTAGACAGCTTTTAAATGCAGTTTTCCACAAAGCTGCTAAGCTTGATCCAGCTATTGCTGGCAATTTAAAGGCATAATCATGTTCATGTCAAAAGTGATTGATGCCTCAGGATTCCTTGCCAGCTGGATCAGATAAATATTCTTCATGAGAAAACTGTTTGATTCCTGGTCTCTCTCTCTGAGAACAGCCTGGGGTATGTGTCTTAATTAACTTTCTAAAATAAATTAAAATCCCACTAATTTCTATGACAAATCTGAAGACTAACCTGTGCCACAGTGATAAAGTGAAAAAATCTCACCTCATGTGAGACATGGTGGATTTGGCATGTTATAGCTGCCAGGGGAACTGGATCACTCGTCTTTATTGAGGATTATATTAGGATGAATGCTGAAATGTACAGAAGCATCTCAACTGCTCAGATTCAACCACATGCCTCAAAATGTGGTCGATAATGTTTCACCTGAAACTTGAAGTTCTCCTTTTTTTTGTAGTGCCAGAAATAATTGAAATGATCAGCATGATTTTGATTTGCTCTGTGATCTAGCACAAGGGATTTGAAATATAATAATTCCCTGAACCCCCGAGCACAAATTTCACTTACTGAAGCCATGACTAATAACAAAAAGTCCTGAAAACAAGCTGGAACTGAAGGTGGCTGTATTATGAGTCTAGCAGAGAATCTGGCACCGTCTGTGGATTATAGACTTAAGTCTATATATAATCATTATTTTGATAATGCAACTTGTCCATTATACTGTTTGGTCTTCAAAAGAAATGCCAATAATTCCTATATGGTTCACATTATTCTCATATGACCTACAACTTGCATCTTTTTCCTTGTCCTTGTCCAGCAGATGTTCATTTTGTGTCCAAGTGGAACTGTGTTCCAGTTTTGTGACTGTGAAAATTAAATTTCTAGCCCTGTTACAATTATACTATGATGCTGTGGCAGCGGGGGCGTGGAGACTTTGGCAAGCTGAAAAGCTTAAATAAAAAGAGACTATTTTGTGTTTACCCGCCTGTCCCTGTGCTTCAGTGCCCCACCCTACTGGGGAATCGTTACAGATGCACATAATATTCAGTTTGGTATATGGCTGTGTTTAAAGTATTAAGATTAAGAGAAAGTACAGGAGGATTGGAAAGGTCTGTAGGCCAAATTAGAAAATTATTTTCAGATATTTTTTTCATTCCCTTTAATCATTGACAGACCCTGCTTGGCAGGACATGGAGAAATGTCAAATATCTTCAAAGAAGATGATTTGAGTTAAATATTTTAATAATTCACTCTCTTGCACAAGGTGCACTTGTTTTAAATGACATGCCAGTGCATAACTGAATCTGAAGGGGGGGGGGGGGGACAGCCACCTGTTCAAACTTGTCTGATCTTGCAGTGGCCATGACACAGTTGGAGCAGTGGCTCTGGATGCATTTGGGAATGTTGCCTGTGCAACTTCAACAGGAGGAATCAGGAACAAAATGCTGGGAAGAGTTGGAGATTCTCCTGTCATTGGTGAGCTGCTGCAGCTTTGTCCATCACATGGTGCATTATATTTACTCCAAAGATATCATTATTTTTCAGTGATACTTGCTTTACGATGAGGTCCTGTTAATTAAGGCTTGGTATTTTTGTGCTGCGCGCGCGTGTGTGCGTGTGTGCGTGTGTGTGCGTGTGTGTGCTTGTGTGTGTTTGTGTGTGTTTGTGTGTGTTTGTGTGTGATAAGGATCAGGTGGATATGCAGACAATAGGAGTGGTGCTGTGTCCTGCACTGGCCATGGCGAGTCTATTCTGAAAGTCACCTTGGCCAGGCTAATCCTCTTTCACATGGAACAAGGTACTGATTGATCATTTTCTTTCCCTTTGGATGTATGGATCTCCAGTTTGTTGCTCATCTAATCCCTAAAACTGATGTTCAATGTGAATCCAAGGTTTATCTAGCAAATACATTTAGGCGTTAGACTAATTGACATGAAGTAAACATAACACATTGGGACAAATGAAAGGAAACACCTGACATGAGTCAGGAGCTAAATCAACTTAGTGGAAGTCATGGAACTCGATCTGGTGTGCAGATAGAAGAAGTGATAAATCACTGGACATGATACTCTCCAGGTAGCCAGCCTAGATAGATGTTGTTGCTTTGTCTTTATTGAAGACAGAGATTTAAATATCTGGGGTCTCACATATAGATGATGCATAAGCACAAAAATGTTGCATACACCAAGTTTCATGCACCTTTTTGAAGGTATAAAAATAAACTTGACGTATGGCTTAACAATACACTTCTGACCATATGTAAATTTCCTGCAAAGTATTAGAACTAGAAATCTTAACATAATTATTTTATTATCGAACATCTGTTCTGTTTCATGGCCTAATTATTCTGCTGAAATACTCGATTTGTGTGGTAATTAATAATTTTTTAAAACACTGAGATGTATGCAGTTATATCCAAATCGAATGACAATTATCACTGTTAATATAGCAAATGGTAGAGTTAAGAGATCAGCTGATTTATTGATGCATGATTATGACTGGCTTATGAGCTGATTTAGAGCCCCAAGAGCTATAGCTTACTGATAGGCTTTACCTATCATGCTGCAAATCCTAATTACGCTGGAGTTCTCAGTGATGGGAACTCCAGTGGAAAACATCCCACTGTAATTGAAAAAAAAATCCCATTCTAGGGAACCCCAGTATGACTGACCAGTCAGGCTTCTCCCAGAAACAGCATGCCAGTGGTATGGGACTGTATACATCCTGGGTAATCCAGATACATAAGATTTGACAATTTGATTTATTGACTTCATGCCTAGAGCAATAAAGGTATCTTCGGAGAATAAATTTGCCAGTTATAACAGAAAACAATTTCACTAAATGAATATGCAAATAATCTATTAAGCTCAATTGCTTTCTCATGTTGTACAAGATGCAAGATGACCTTGGTTAACCCTTTAATTAAAAAAAGTCATGTTGGCAACAGACTTCAAGCAAGGTTTGTGCAGTAGTTGACTTCATAGTAAGACTGACATGTTATGTTAGGCTTGCATGCTTTTAACTATACATTCTTTTTGATTGTGCTGAATAGAATCCCTCAGTATTATATAGATCATGGTTACCCACTTAAGAAATGGCTCCCAACACTATCAACTGATGCTCTGACTGAGTAGTAACAGCAGTACAGCAGTCTCGGGTTTGGTCACCGGTTGACTCTTTGGCTGGGCGGTCTATAAGGAGTGGACTGAAGTATGTTGCATTGTGCAGGCATGTGCTGTGCTATAAAATGAGTCACATAAGCGTGGCTTAACTCAGCCATCAGTGGTGAGTTTGGAAGACCCTGATCATGGACAACCAAATTTAACCAACCTTACAAATCAACCAGATGAACAGCTCTCAATTGTATGCAATAAACAAAATGTAAATTAACAGAATATCATTATACTGTATTTACATTTAGTAATTTGGTACTTGCTGTTATTCAGATCAAGCTATAAAAAAACTGCCATAATGATTCAAAGTACTTGGTGAATCTGTGCAGGAGGGAGGGAGTACAGAGGAGGGCATAATAATATTATCAGCTGTGTAGTCTAGAACTGCACACTGGCTGCAGGAATCATGACATCTAGGCTGAATGATGGATTTTAAGGTGAATATGTAGCATAACAGTACATTTTCAATAAAATCCTTTTACAAATCGGTTGGCTAATGTCCACATTGCCGACATGTTATTCTACTGCTGCCCAAAGTGTTTGACACATCTGAGTGCTAACTGGCACAGAAAAAAACAACATATTTACTCAATGGGTTGTTCAGAATGGAAGGACAGGCCCACTGAGATTCCAGCACACTAAGCAGAGAGAGAGAGATTATGTGCGTGGTTGGATCATGAAGAAGGACATGGGATGACTGCATTCACGGTCTCTTGGCATTTCAGGCACATAGTGAGAGTGTGCCCAATCCCAGCGAATGAGACAGAGGATGTAGTGCATGCTTTACACACCTCCAGCTGAGCTCAATATCTCTTTCCTTCTTCCCACCTGAAGCCGAGTGTCTGGCACCAGAGTCCCCCATTTCATTACTGTCTGAGTGGAAGAAAGGGAACTGCCTGACCTAACCTGTGCATACTGCTTACTGTTTACAGTAAGATACACTATACCTGTCTTACTAATCAAGTTGTTACTGTTACTGAGCATCCATATTGTCCCTGAAGTTCCTTCTTATTCATTATTTCCACTGCGTTGCCATTGGATTTTATCCCAACAATTAAATTGGTAGGAGGTATTTATTATCATTTGCATATGCCAAGAATACATAACACTGGGAGGAGAAAAGGTGGGATTAGAGGCTCTTGCATGCACATTTAGATATGCATTGATTTGAAATGTATAAAGGAATAGTGCACAGTTCTAAAAATCAGAAAAGGTTATTATATACACATTTTCAATGCTGCATTTGGATGCAGGATTGTAGTGGCAAATCTAGGCAAAGTTTTTAACACAAGGCTCCAGTGGAAAATAGTCAGAATACAGAAAAACCTATGAATGAGTAGGTATGGCCGAACTTTTGACTGGTACTGTATATATGTAATATACGTAATATATGCAATCTAGCTCCAAAAGTAAGCATAGCTCCAAAAGTAATCATTCATTTTTCAAACTTTTGTACTAAAGACATCTTCACTTGGCTGATTTTTTTTAACACTAAGCAGCATGCATGTTGTGCATCCTGTTTAGCATGTGAACTTCACATCACTATCAAATCCTGCTGCCCACCACTCCAATCTGCTGGGTATTGTTGTGCTCTTCTCAGCTTGCCTTTTGCTGCTGTTTTTTTTTTATATACATATATGTTGTACAGGCAGTGCTTTGTAAAATCTCTCTCCAGATGGACACCATCTTCAGATTTTGCATGAGCATGCCATGCTAATGTATGTGGCATAAGGATCTGACACTGCCATTGCCAATCATTTTAATTGGTGTGTAAGTGGGGAGGAGTTCAGACAGATAGCCACTGTTAGTAGAGGATAATGAGGCAGTGTGTGTGTGGAGGGTCAGCAGGCTATTGTTTGCTTGTGATTTCTGCAGTAATGACTGTGGAAATGGACAGAGCTGCTTCGCTTTTTTACTCTGTGTCCTCATGTTTATCCTTTTAAACACCGGCCTCCGCATAGCAACCGAGCCACTCCATCTGGCTCTGGGAACTGTGATGGCTTGTGATGCCAAGTCTTTCATGTAAAATCGCTGCTTCTTTGATTAAAATGCACATATTCTCTGGTTTCTTGCCATGGTCAGAAATGGGTTTGCGCATGAGTCAAACCTAGAAGAAACTTCTAAGGCAGAGTGTCTGCCATTTATCTTTTTCAGACAGTGCTCTGCTCCACAGCACCTGCAATGAATAAATGCCTGAACTCTTCCACTAGTTTGAGCCTGTGTTATACTGTTCTCTGTCTGAGTGATGTTGTGTCCATGGAGTCTACCAGGTTACACTGCTTTATCACACAGCAGGGCACAAATTGAAATCTGGAGACTTTTTCTGTTGGACTGGGAATTGGAACAGTCAAACAAAGGACAAAATGAATCCTAGAAAAAAAGGTTATTTGGATGGTTCTAGCTATATTGAAGGGTTTGACTTGGAACCTTTGGTGAAAGGGAAACCCTATGTTGTAGGACTCTACATAGTACCATTAAGGGTCCCCCTGATAGAACATCCCCTTATAATAATAAGGTCTTAGTAGTAGTAGTCATAGTAGTAGTAGTAGTAGTAGTAGTAGTAGTAGTAGTAGTAGTAGTACAACCCCAAATCAGAAAAAAGTTGGGACAGTATGGAAAATGCAAATTAAAAAAAAGAAAGAAGTGATTTCTAAATTCACTCTGATGCATATTTCATTGCAGACTGTATAAACCCAAGATTTTTTGTTTTGTTTTGTCTGGTCAACCTTATTTTATTTGTTAATATACATCCATTCCTGTGCTTGAGGTCTGCAACACATTCCAAAAAAAATTGGGATGGGGGCAGTTTAGGGCCAGTAATGAGGTAAAACAATTAAATAATGAATGTGATTTGAAACAGGTGATGTCAACAGGTGATTGTAATCATGATTTGG
>JAOTRR010000043.1:24343096-24353714 GCA_028570945.1 Gogo arcuatus | reverse complement strand
TAATAATAATAATAATAATAATAATAATAATAATAATAATAATAATAATACAATACTAAGCATTCAGTCAAACTAGCGCTTTACCGCCGAAAAAAAGGATCGTACGCTGATTGGATAAATCACCTATCAATCAACTGTCCTTTACCCAATAGGCTGCAAGATAACGCTGCGCTTCACTGAGGATATTTACATCCAGCGGTACAACAGGTTACTATAAAGCAGCTGGGTGCTGAGCGTAAAGTTCTGGTAAGGTACCCGGAAGTACCTGGATTAAATTATGCTAAAGATAAATTAGAGGTATCAAACATGTCGAATAGTGTTCGGTATTGTGCCAAGTGCTCGTACATCTTTCTGAAGTTTGCTTTAGTGGTCTATTCTACGGTTTTCTGGGTGAGTTTTCTCTTATCTATCATATTCATCGCCGGTTACACCTTATTGCCTACTAACTTTACTAGATATTGGAGTATATCAGGACAGTCAGCTGTCCAGGTAGGATGTAGACTTCAGTATCCAGTAACAGTCTTACAAAACTATGGAGCAACTCTTTGAAGTTGTTTACCATGTTTAATTTACCTGCAATGGCGTCCTTGGCCACACCCTTGTGTGTTTGTGTGTGGGTCACAGCCATGTGCGTCATTTCACCTGTGTGTTAGCAAAACTCTTATCTTTCCTTCACTACACATTCAGTGACCTTTTTAGAAACGGCAAAGCAAACATACATGGAGTTGATTACAAGAAAAAGTGTGATTTTCCCCTTTGGCAGGTGTTTCTTAATAAGAGAAATCAGTTCTGTTAGAATAATTTTAGGGCTTGTTATAGGCTAACAACAAGACACATTAGAATATCCACCTAAATAAATAAATAATCAATCAATCCTGGATCTACATACATATCTGGATTTGCATCAAAATCTAATCAGTTGTTCCTTGGCCCATGGCTCACCTTTCCTCAACCTCCTCCAACAAAGTTGGTGGAGGTAAAAAAAAAAAAAAAAGTCTGGTTTTTGAAGTGCTGTACATTCTCTAAAATAATTATCATAAAAAGAAGACATTACTTGTCTCATATACATTACACTCCAGTGAAAGTCCTCTTTTTACACATCCCAGCTTGTTAGGGTCAGGGGTTAAGCACCTTGCTCAAAGACCCAACAGTGGCAGTTTGGTGGTGCTGAGACTTGAACCCTCAACCTTCTGGTCAGTGGCCCAGAGCCTTTAACCATTGAGACATTTGCTATCTGGTACCAACAAGGTATATTGTTCATACTTTTAGTATCAATTTTTTTTTTTACCTGGAAACTGGGAGGGAGAAATAAATAAATACCTTTTATAGTAAATATTTTATGGTAAATGGTTTGGCCTTACATTGTAAAGAATTGCTGTAAATTTTACAGTAATTTACTGGCAATTTGGGTTGCCAGTAAAGTACTGAAGAATTTGCAGTAAACAACTGAAAAACATTTACAGTAAAGAGCTGTAATACCTTAATGTTGAATAAAATAACACACAACCCAGTACACTTGCTCATTTGTCTGATGCAGGATACAGCTGAGCTCAAGGTGATGGGTCCTGCCCAACCATGACAGCTTGGCGGTACTGGGTTGTGAACTACACCACAACTAGCTTGCATTGATTCAACCACTGAATTAACTCCATGAAAAGATTGTATTGACTCAGTGCAAGCTAATTGAACTACTTGTGGTGGCTTAGTGGTTAAAGTTTTGAGTTACAGATAAGAAGGTTGCGTGTTCAAATCCCCGTACCACCAAGCTGCCTTGATTAGGTCCTTGAGCAAGATCCTTCAGTTCAGCTGTATCCTGCATCAACCAAATGTACTGGGTTATGTGTTATTTTATCCTATGCAAGATCTTACAGTTCTTATTGTAAATATGTTTTGAAGTTGTTTACTGTAAATTTTATTATACTTTATTGGCAACCCAGGTTGGCAGTAAGTTACTGTAAAATCTACAGTTTTTAAAAAAAATTTAAACACAGTATAAAGACCACTAAGGCAGCGCTAAAGCTTTACTCTAAACTCTAATTAAAGATGCGCCCCTTGCACCCTCCCAGGTAAAAGAGAGTGTGAATTTTGATAATTTTAAATTTAGTTTTAGACTTGGTCGCTTACTGAAAATTGTAGTTACATTTTAGTCACATTTTAGTCTTTTTTTTTTTTTTAGTCAGGATTTAGTCAGTGGAACCCAGTTTTAATTTTAGTCTAACTTTAGTCAATGTTTTTAATAATTGTCTCACAGTTTCATGATGCGTGTTGTAAAATGTGCTCTGTAAGTTTAAGAGCAGATATTACAGAGGGGTATTACTGGATGTTTATTTTGAAATGTGCCTGGTTTGTTGCTATGCGGATGTTATGTGGAGTTAGCCACGATTCTGTTCCTGTTTTGCTAGTTATCGAGTGAAGATGGCATTTTGTACACTGTGATGGTGGTTACCACTATTTTCATATAAAGATGTTACTTCGTTCAGAAGGAACACCGTGTGTGTCCTGACTCACATACCTGTTAGAATTCAGGAGCATTTTGAAAGCTGTGCGAGTGAGCCTAGTTACCTGGATCCCCCGCTTCCTAGCTACAGTCAGGAACACGAAACAGGGAAGGTAACATACTGTAATGGATTTTGCTAAAGGATATCCCTCCTGGCTGTAAAAATTCCCTTGAGACGTAAGCTAGGTTGTCTGCCTGAACAGAGCCAGCTACTTTGTCTCGTCTCTAATCGTCAGGGTATAACGAACAGCGATTTCGCCGTAATTTTTGTTGTCAAATATTTTTTTATTTACGTTGTCGTTACAGGTTCACTGCTATGGGTGTACTGACACTAGGTGATCCGTACTGCATCCGAGCACGTTTGACACCCAAATTCCGGTTCGTTTGACTGGTGTGATTGCTGCGTACTGCGCTCGGGTGTGGTTCACTTGGACCGCTTGGAAGAGATGCACTCTGACGCGGTTCAGTTGGGCTCGTGCACAGTGTGATCGCTAACCGCACAGAACTCAAACACTATAGCGTGCACTTTTCAATTCACTGGAGAATATTTGGGTTAATAATGGGTAGTCATTTCACCTTATTGATGAACACGAATCGTGGTTGGCGAGTAAAGTTGCCTTGTGATGACGTAAGCACACTTGGGACCGGAACATAAAGCGCAGTGTGAGTGCAGACCAGCAGAGGAGCAGGGAGGGGGACAATCGCTCTCGGGAGCAGTACAAGGCAATCGTTTCTAGTGTGAGTGCGCCCTTTGTAACCTGACCATCACACCCATATGTGGGTCTTCTCCAAACTGTCGCCACGAAGTTGGAAGCACACAATTGTATTGTCTTTGTATGCTGTAGCAGTCAGATTTCCCTTCACTGGAACTAAGGAGCCCAAACAAGTTCCAGCATGACCATGCCTGTGTGCATAAAGTGAGCTCTATTAACACATGGTTTGCTAAGGTTGGAGTAGAAGAACTTAACTGGCCTGCGCAGAGCCTTGAGCTCAACCCCACACCTTTGAGATGAATTGGAACTTTGACTGTACACCAGGCCTTCTGAAGGCCACAAATCCTCACAGCCACACTCTTAAAATCTAGTGGAAAGCCTTTTTATGAGAGTGGAGGATATTATAACAGCAAAGGGATCAGCATAGTTTTGGAGTGGGCACACATGGGTGTGATGGTCCACAGACTTTTGCCCATATCATATACCTACTAAAGGAACTAACGATGTACCCTTGATGGTACCACCCTAGTGTCAAAAGAAAAGGACAGTTTGTTACCTTTTCTTATGAGAGAGCCCCTCTATAGTTTTAATAATAACCACTAAAAATAATTTATTTTACTCCATTACAGAAAAATCACATGTAAAATTGCACTCCGAATGGGATAAATACCCCAACAGCAAATTACATGAAATTGTCACTTCGGCACCTGCTCGCACTTGAGACTCCACTTCCCAGAATTCTCAGCGGCCTTCAAACATGGCCGCCGCGGACTACAATAACTATCCTGCACCTCACTGCTCTCAGTCTCCCGAATTCTAGTCGTCTACAGCTGAACTCAATCACCTCCCAGTCTCACAGCCACAGTATTTAAGGACTCTCAGTTCACATGCTCATTGCAAAGTAAATGCTCATTGTTCCCTTGCCCGACTTTACCGAGCCTTGTTCATTCGTGCTGCTATTCTGGTTTACCGATTTAGTTTTTACTTTGATTTTTGCTCTGTTTCTGCCTCTGATATTCTGTTTGTGCCTCGCCTGACCTTTGCCTGTTTGTTGACTCTGCCTTTGCCTATCGTTTTGGATTTGTCTGCCAGCTTTGCCTCATTAAACTCTTTAGTGCTTTTACATGTGTCTGTCACCTGTGTTCCTGACAGAAATAAACCCCTCCATCAATAAGAATCGTCCATCCTCCTTTAAAACTATGCACGACCAAGTGGCGTACACCAGATGCAGCACTGGCCACTCCAACCTCGCGTGCAAGGGCATCACATGTTGAAATGCACCTTCACATGTTTTTCTGCCTGTGATCACAATTACTTAATGAATTATTTACTGTACCAAACTACTACAACATTTTCTGATTATATTACAGTATTTGTTTTTTTCAATATTTTACCAAATGTGCCTTGAACTGCAAAAAAGATCAATGTTGAGCTTGAACTGCAAAAAAGAACAATGTTGATGTTAGTTTTGGTCCCCATTATTAGTGTTCTAGGTATCAAGAATTGGTCACAGATAGACTGATATTCTTGTAACAAATAGGTTGAGGAACTGAAATTTCCATTTATAAAAATATTGCAGTCCTTGTGGCACTTATGATGGCTGATGCAAGAGTGTGTTTGTTGTACAAAAGACACCTAGACAGGATTCATGTAAGCAGTAAGTAATCATAAGTGTGCAAAGCTTATTAATGTAATTAGCCCACGGTGCTGTTAGATGGAATGATCAGCAAAACAAATGTTGATTTTGAAATTGTAATTTGCCTCCTTTTTAAATGTCATCTCCATGCCTGCATGCCTTTTCTTTGTCTGGGGTTTTGAACAGGTACAGCTTTAACACTCCTCCCATGTCTGGCCTCATGATCCTCAGAGGTTTGCAGGTCAGTGTGAATTGTTCACGTACAAATATGAATGGGTTTCATTAAACCAGCAGGTGCAAGAATGGCAAGTTCAAACACTCCATAATTGCTTAAGGGCCGCTGTTATGGCTGGAATGTCAGCAGTGCCAAGTTGCTTGCATAATTTAATAGTCAGACTGGTTCTGATGCATTTTATTTTGAGGTTAAAAAGAGATTAGGTGCAGCATTGAGAGACAAAAAGATTTAGAACAAGAAATAAAAACAGCCATGACCACCCCCCCCCCAGTGTTTGAGGTCAGAAAGTGTAATAAAGTGTATCTGGAGTAACTCCAACAATTGCACCATTTTTAGTACCATTTTCAAAACAACAAACTTTGTTAAAAAAAATATATATATATATAAATGTCTCAACCTTTCAAATGTACAAGTTCATCTACAGTTAAACTCGGAGCAAGACCCTGACTGCTAGCAGTGTTACTTGTCATGGCTTAAAATTCATAAATAGATTTCATAAATATAAAGCAGAGAAGACTGATTGTACGGTCAGGGTCTTTGTTTAAACCTATCATTTGTTTTTATTATGATTTAGTGTTATGCACTTATGGACTGTATTCAGTGCTGGTGACTTAACCCTCTATTGCATGGTGTTGTGTCAGGGTAACACACTCTTTTTCCCTTAATATCACAAACAAAAATACACTAATTAAAAATGCCCTTTGTGAAAGGGAGGAAGTAAAGGAAAGCAATAGTGTGCTTAAATTTGATGACATGACCTTTACCACCTTTTTTCTCCAAACACTCTTCCTCAACTGCCATCATTTGCAGCAGCTATATTTTTGGTCTCCACAAAATTGTCTAAAAATGGCGCCATCCTGAAGATTTTCATCAACTAAAAATATTTTCACAATCTTGGGTTAGTTCTGATTTCATTTATATCAATTTTTACTGTTTTTCATTACATTTATTTTGTAAATTGATAAAATAGCTATGTTGCTTCAAAGCAACAGCATGCAACAGTGTACTGAGGATTTCATGTCATGCTTGTTAGTAATATGCCACTAAGATGTCAGTAAATCAATTATTGTACTGTCACTACATATTGTTTTTGAGATTAACATGATAATATTTTAGAATATGTTTATTGATTTAGCTATTGGTAGTCACCCGTCCATGATAGAAATACATCCAATAAAACCCAACCACCATGGTCCAAAGGTGGGACAAGTAGGTCAAAGAAATGGTGGAAGTTGTATGTCCCAGGATTGTACCCATTTACAACAAAAGCATGGGTGGAGTAGACCTCCTCAAATCCCTAGTTTTTTCATATGATGGATGTCGCAATGGTGGAAGCTTTGCTGCTCTACAGAAGGCATTCCACTGGTGGAATCTTCAATAAAATGTATTTTTTTTCTATTTACTACTGCTATTGCATGTTGTTGCCCCAAAGTAACATACTCAAATGTACCTCCCCCCAAAAAATTATTAAACATTAAGTTTACGGGGGTAGTAGAGGTATTTCACCAGTGCTGATCACCCCATCCTTGGTCAAGTGGTTCTTCACAGAACACGATCTGTTATGAGTCTTGATGCTTTCAGATCAGGTCATGTATAGCACATACCACTACCGCACTGCTCAGGTGCATTCTTTTTGATTTAATAATTCTGAGCAGCAGCGAACCAATTTGATTGGCCTATTTGGGAGCACTTTTTGTCAGTAGATACCTGAATTGGCTTTTGTTTGCAATTGCACAATATATACAAAAAAAAGTGTTCAATAGCTTATTGTGCACTATAAGTAAAAAAGTGTGGCCAAATATTTTTTTAATCCATTATTTCATAAGGCATGCAGTAGAAGGTTAAGACTTAAGAGTTGGTTTATGTAGGTGCTTAAGTTGATTTTCTAGGCAGTCTCTTCATATATCAACATTCTCTGCCTGTAGTTTGCTTCCCTGAGTTTGCCAGATTTTCTTTTGAGTAAACCTGTCAGAGACGTTTTTTTTTAATAGCATCTAGACCATGAAATTGAAGGATAGAAATTGCAGACTTGAAAAGCAAATCATTTTTGCAGTCAGCAGTTATACAGTGTAACAGAGAAGTAAGAGAGAATTTAATTTTTTTTAAAAAAGACTAATACATTTACATATACATGAGTAGAATAAAAAAAAAAATCTAACAGGAATCTTGTATATTGCTGCATGAATTGTCCTAGTTGTAATTATCACATTAACAACTGCAAATTTAATTTACTGCACATAGTCAACATGGCTTCCACCCTTGTTATTTGATACTTGATTGAGATCATAAAATGAAAATTTATATCAATTTCAGCAAGAAATTCAAATAGACGCAAACGTGTTTAACATTTTGATTTTTTTTTTTCATTATTTCATTATTAATAACTTAACATGTACTATTTAATGAGTTTTATCTGCTGGCAGTGAAGGAACATCTGTCCAGAATCACTGTAAGATCATGAAATTTTCATATACTGTATATATGCTGTCACTGGCCACTGTATTCTGAACACCTGTACTTATGTTCATTCATGCAAATATCCAATCAGCCATGTGGCAGCAACGCAATGCAGAAAATCATGCAGATACAGATCAAGAGCTTCATGTAATGTTCACATCAAACATCAGAAAGGGGGAAAATGTGATCAGCGATTTTTGACCGTGGCATGGCTCTTAAATATTTCAGACACTGATGAAGACAAATGTGATGGGCCAGGGCCTTGAACAACCACCAGTAATTTCTGTCAATATCTATATACTGGAGGTTGTACACGAGTTTACCTACTTCAGTTCCTGGACTCTCTATACCCAGCAAGAATGGAGACTCGGCTCTTTCCACCTGCACAGATGTCATATTCTTGGTATCAGGGGCACCAATATTGAGGTCCTTACCTGCTTCCAATCTTACAGCCTCTTCACACTGATCAGACAGTGCTGACTCAGATGGCTTGGATATGTTCACCACATGAGATGGGAGAATTCCAAAGGACTCCTGTATGGTGAACTGGCATCCAGAAAGAGAGTACAAGGATCTGCCCTACCTCAGCTTTAAAGATGCTTGTAAAAGAGATTTGAATTCACTGGGACATGGATGTTGAGGCGTGGGAGGAGATAGCAGTCATGACCTATGGAGGAGGGCCTACAACAAGGACATGCCAAACTAAGGCGAGCTGCAGAAGAAACGCTCATTCGGTAGAAAAACAGCCGGAGGATGCTTCAGATGTGGCTGGTGCAGCTGCCATTCCTGTATGGGGCTCCACAGCCACAACAGATTCAGTTGTAGGGTCATCTGTTACAGTGACACGGTTTCTGGGCACAGATCCATGATCTGAGACTGATGGATGCCAAAGACGACGGAGCTCCTAAATCAGCTGCTACTCTAATGACCAACATACATCACCCTACTGCTCCTCTCAGCAGAATTCAAACAACTAAACCATAAGATAAATCTCATGAGCATCCAACAAAAAGGTTGGGCTATAGTGTGGTAAAAAGTATTAAGAATAGCATGCCACACTCCAGAGTGGTTTAACACTCTAAGCATTCGCTGTATCATTAGGAGATCATGAGTTTGAGTCTTGATGGTGTCACAGCCATCTGTGGCTAGGAATCCAAGAGAGCATAATTGGACCTGCTCTCTGGTTGGGAGGAATAGCGCGTTTCTCTCCCCTGTTGAGAGGGCATCTGTTTGGTTCATGCATATGGAAGAATTCATCCCCAAATATGTTCACCCGTTTGTAAAGATTACCTGATTACCTGGCTTCACATCTTTGCTTGTGTTCACTTTCACGCACAGCTTGATGGCTGTTATGCGATAGGACAGAACTAGCTGGTGGATGGGAATTGACAACAGTTCAATTGGAAGACACTGGGGTGAAAAGAAGCAGATAATTATAAATTATGTTTATGTGAGGGGTCTGAAACAAAATTATTGAATGATAATCATGGAACCCAATAGCACAATTTTTTTTTTTTTCTACTATTACTTTCAGTGGTACCTAAAGTATTAGTGTTTTCATAGAATATGTTCACATATTTTAAAAATGTACTTAAGAGGATCGCTTATAACCTTCTATAGTTTATCAGATCATGATTGTGTTTTTCAAAAGCGAGATACACTGCTTAAAATATCATTAGCCCCGATACGAGAGTATTTATACTGAAGTAGCATGTTGGTGTAATTATATTTGAAATGTCTTCATGATAGAGTATCAACATAAGGGTGGATATTCCTGCTACATGGGACATGTTAGGCATGAGACAGACAGAAAATGATTGCTCATTGTCAGTTCCACGAGTATTAGAAATATCCTGGCTGATCCAGGTCAAATCCAGGGCCTCTTTTAAAGCCTCTTGTGGATCAAGTGAGAGAAAATGTGTAAAAACCGTGCTTTTTATATCATCAGGTCCTTGCTGTCTCACCACAGATGTTGTCATCTTGTATTTTCCCCAGAACACCTGATTTTAGAAGGCAGTGTAATGTTCAAAATGTATTATGGATACGGAGCAAATGGGATAGTTTATGGTCTAGGCTTTTTGTTCTCCTCTTTCAACACTTTCATGCACTTCAAAGCTCCTATGTGTTAATCATCAAAAGAGTCTCAAACCTGAATGTAATGTGATTTCAATGAAAAGCACTACTAGCAATACTTACTGCTCTAGTATTTTCTATTTCAGATTCTATAGTAAAGCATTTTCCTAGATCATGGACTTGGTATTCGATTTGATAAAATACAGTGGCGTCTCAATACATTTTTTGATACAGCGTACATAAGGATTGCCTGAATATGTGCCTTAGGTTGTCGTTTTCAGTTTATTAAAACATTCAACATCATAAAAGGACAATAAATGAAACCTGATAATGTCCTGGTGTAGTGTTGCATAACAGTGTAGACACAATGTAGTGTGCCATAGCAGCATATAACAAAACAAAAGCTGTGCGTTAGAATGGAACAAAATTAAACATGACTAATTATACATTCTTGAAAAATGGGAACTACACTCATTGAGCACTTTATTAGGAACACTACACGAATACTGGCTACGGCCTCCCTTTGCTCTCGATTCTTTATGGCATGGATTGCACAAGATGTTCGAAACATTCCTTATAGATTCTGGTCCATGTTGACATGATTGCATTATGCAATTCCTGCAGATTTTTCAGATCCACTTTTATGCTACGTTCTACCATATCCCAAAAGTGTTCTACTGGATTCAGATCTGGTAACTGGGAAGGCCACTGAAGAACATTTGAACTCATTGTCATGTTCATGAAACCAGTTTGAGACGACTTTTGCTTTGTGACGTGGTGCATTATCATGCTGGAAGTAGCCGTTAGATAATGGGTAAATTGCGGACATGAAGGGATGCACGTGATCAGCAACAATACTTAAACAGACTGTGGCATTCAAACCATGATTGATTGGTATTAACGGGCTCAAAGTGTGTCAAGAAAACAACCATTACACGTCAAGTCAAGTTTGTTTGTATAGCGCTTTTAACAACAGAATTGTCGCAAAGCAGCTTTACAGAAAAATA
>JAOTRR010000043.1:24299855-24311681 GCA_028570945.1 Gogo arcuatus | reverse complement strand
CACGTATTGTTAACTTGACTGCGGACTTGATTACTTATTGTTTGTCTCTGGGGGGGAAGAGGAACGCATGGCTCGGTGGATTGTGTTTTTTTTGTTTTGTTGTTTTTTTTTTTTGAAGACTCCGACTCATTGTCACTCAAGGCGGGGGAGAAGCACTTGGTTCGTTATATGCGAAAGTTCGTAGTAAAAGAGTTTATTATAGCGGTATTGCAGTGTATATATTTGCCTAATTGGTTTAATAATAAAATAGTTGCATAACGTTCATGAATTTAATCCACAGTTTCAAAGAAATTGAGAATTTCCTCACTAGGATATAGGTCTAGATATAAAAGACTTATTATTCTCTGATTTTCTTTTCTGTTTGTTTATTCCTTGCAAAGCAAAATGAACAAGAGAAGTAGTAAGTCAGCAAATTTGCAACATTTCAGAAGCAAATTCTCTTTCCTGAATCTACAGACTGCCTGCCATCGTAACCAGCTTAACCTCTTCAAGGCTAGAGTAGTTATGTCTAACTCAGTCTTTTTCTTTTCCAGTTCTTTGGTGTGATTGTGACCTGGCTGTACATCACTCGCGTGGAGGATGCCATCGAGGAGTACGGAAACTATCAGGACAACCTGATAAACACCGAAGCCAGGAAACAGGGCAAGCTGGCTAAGTGCTGTAAATGCATGCCGCTGTTTGACTAAGCGAACTTTGACCTTGGAGGCACTCTAACAAAAGAGCATCAGCCTAAAGTACATGATCTTATTCACCATGAACTACGTGTTACTTTCTCATTAAAGTGTGCTTTTACAGGCCTGTATTGCTGCTGATTTTAGACAATCCTCAGGGTTCTTCAGGCCACCAGTAGAATTCTTATTTTACTGTAGGTGAAGACAGCAGTTAATGCTTAAATATACTTTGGATGCCTCTGTCTTAAAGGTAAAGCTGAAAAATCTATTTTAAACATCACAATGTATAGCTAATACAGCTATGCAATGATTCATTCATTTTGGATAAATTGTGAACTTTGTCGTCATTGCACTAGACAAATAAATCTGTGTTCTGTTTTAGAAGTAGATAATTGCATAGAATATTTTAACGGTTTAGAATAATTTTATTATTGCTAGGTTTTTAAAAAAAATTGAACTACTACACTGTACAACACTTTGTTTTCAACACATCAAATTGTGCCTTTTATATTTACGGATGTGAAGTTTAAAGGGTTGCTTCTCAGAAGATAATGTTTTTCATAAAGATTTAGTACTGTAAGGTGTATATCTTGCTTTAACCACTTTTTAAAGCATTAAGGGAAAAAACCCTACCCCTTAATTCATTGCATTAGATTTATGTCAGTCTGGGAAATCCCAGTGGATGTTCCTATGGCTGAATTCTGGAAAATGATGCACAGCTCATCAGGAGCAAGTTTAACAAAAGAAGCATTAAAAAAAAAAAAAAAAAAGGCAGTCTGCCTAAAGATGGCTAGGTTCACATTACCAGGTTGACATACATCTGATTTTCTGCCTTAATGTGTGAACACAGAAATCTGATCTTTTCAAATCAGACCTGAGCCACTTTTGTATGTGGTCCTAGATCAGATACATGTCTGATATTGGGCCATGCTACGTGAATGAGAGTGGTCAGATCAGACGTGTATGCGCACTTCGCTGTTCTCGTCGTCATTATACAGTGTTGGCTGAACAACAGTAGATGACCGCAACACCAGTGACTGTATTCAGTGGAAGGATGGAGAAACTAGACTGACTTGATATTTATGGAATTGACTCAATTGCTACCGACACTGAGTAGTGTATCGAAGTGATTGCCCAAGAATTAAAAAAGCACAGCCAGAAACAAATATGGCTACAATGCTAAAGAAATCCTTTCCTATTTAAATACTGTATTCTTCCCATTTCACACCATCTCCTCTACCATACACACACATCTATCGATGCAGCAGTGCCAGCCATAGCTGCAAAAACTCTTTTCTCAGCTAGATTATGTACAGCAGACGAGCAGTTTGTTGACTTCCAAGCAAATTGCGATGCATGCTACTAGCACATTTTTGTTCTTGTTCTACTTTAATGGATCGTCTCACAAATATGGCCTTTTTGTTGATGCGAATCATGCAGTCGTGCTGGTTTTGAAGTGCACATGTGGGGCTTTTCAGGAGATGTGTGCATTCACATTAAAGACATATGTCACTTGTTACAAATGTGAAGGGCCAAGATGGGCAAATCTGAGCAAAAATCTGAATTGTGTAATGAAGCTGGTAATGTGAATGAAGCCTTAGTGTGATTTCCTCACACAGTGAACATCGGGCATTAATCAAGTAGTTGGATAGTTATCTGCCATAGAAAATGTGCCTAAATCTAATTAGTTCACTTTGTAATCAGATAAAGACTATCAGCCTGTCCACCATGCTTCAGGAATTTTCAGTGTCTTTTTACTTTTGGAGATAACCAGATCTTTAAAATGTTATAACTGTGATTGAGAGACATTTCCATTTCATGTAGATTTCAGACTGATTCCACAGTGTGAAAGGTTTTTCCAGACCATTATACATATTAAGCTTGAAATTTAAGCAATCCAAAATACTTTTGTAATACAAACACCCCCTTATTCTGTGTGTTTTGATGAATTTGACAAAAGTCTGTTTCTAAAACTGCTTTTTTAATGGGACACCTTCCAACTTTTTTCTTTTTCTTCTTTTTTTTGCTTTTTTGTTTTTTTGTGCCAAAGAGCTGTAGTGACATGCAGCTTAATGGCCACTGTTTAATTTATACTATAATGATCATTAAATGAAATTTGTCACTCTTGTAAAATTGGGTGGGTTTTGTTTTGTTTTTTAATCATTTTCAATAATTTGTCCCTTAATATAACTATTATATAGGTATATATTATGTACTATTCTACTATTATATACAAGTGTCAGTGGCTCTACTGAGCATAAAGATGTTCTTTAACACAACATGGAAAATGCTATATTCTATACAGTGTGTTTGTTATAATAAAAACAGGGTAATTATACATTTCAGTTGTTTGATACTTTAAATGATGTCTGTGATTATACGGTGTATGGTTGAGTATGGGATTATAAAACATTTCTTTTATTCTATTGATTTTAATTATCTGCCTCAAGTCAGCTGAAATTGAATAAACAAACTAAACTTTGTTTTCACTATATTTAATTTGATGAAAATAAATAAATACACAAAAATATCACAGTAACGTAATTGTCTTATGGAAAGTGATGTAAAGCACTGTGTTGGATTTTAATGTCATCTTATACCACAGCACTGTTGAATTGTTTATTCTGACAGGTCACATGGTGGTGATTAATTTTCTATAACAGCAGGTTTCACAAAAGTGCCTGTGATTGCCATTAGAATAAAGAGGCCAAAAAAAACCCCCCACATCAATATGGGATGCAATTCATTGAACTTTCATTTTAATTTTTAATCAAAATAATTCAAATTGAACTGAGGATTGCATTGCCATGTTGCGTATTGAATTGCCAATTGCAAAATGCATTGTCATTTGAATGAGTCCAAAAATCTCCCATACATCAGGACAGTTTCTCAGTAACAGCATTGTTTTAGTCATATTACCTTTAAGATAAAGTTAGGTAATGACTGTTTTTATACCTGCTATAATGCATGTGATCACAAGATCTAACTTGTTTAGAGACCTTCCACAACACTTAAGTGTAACAATAAATGGATAAAAATGGTCTTTTAAAAAAAAATGTATTAAAGATTGTAATAGTTAGTGAATTGCTGTGGTATAAGTAAGTAATAATGAGCTTTGGAAAAGGAAAAAAAAAATCCTTTTTGTTTTATTCCTTACTTTCAGCTTGAACTTCTTTACATACAGACCTGACTTGAATATTGATATGCACTGAATAGCATTTTGGGGGCATTAAAGTTTTAAAGGTCCACTATGTAGGATTTAGGGGGATCTATTAGCAGAAATGGAAATATAATATTCATAAGTATGTTTTCATTTCATCTGTAACTATGAATTGTTGTGATTTTGTAAGCTAAGAATGAGCCCTTTATATCTATATAGAGTGTGGCTCCATGGAAGTGGACCCGCAGTGTTGCACCTCTACAGTAGCCCAGAACTGACAAACCTCTAGAGAGCGCCTTCTGTGTTTCATGTTTTGAAAAGTAGCAGCATGAATCCGTAAGGAAGCACCTGAAGGAGGAAGAAGAAAGGAAGACAAAGAAGAGGAATTGGTGTATGCTGGTGCTGGCTAACAAGTTTGAGAACCCAGATTTTGAAAAATGGAGGATTATACTTATTATTTAGCATAAGAAAATGCAAGGGAGTAAGAATGTAAGTATTAGCAGTATCCTATGGGCACCTGACAGCCACCGTACGTCCTAATACGCACTTGGAAAGGGAGGAGTAAGGGAGGGGCATTCAGTTGGATGAATCCTACATAGTAGACCTTCAATATTTAGTTACAGGCATTTTCTTGATATCAAAATCTTAATGTGTAGACTTAATGTCTAAACATAATGATAAGCAGAATGGAGAATGAATGAATATTGTTATTTTTGCTGGTTTTCTTATGACTTGCTGTGTGCACTGCGTATCAATGATGCCCATGTTTAAATTTAGATTTGTTATGGACACATTCCAAATAACAGCAGCAGAATAGTATTTTTCTGCTTTATTTAATTTTCTCACTTGTTTGTGCTCTTTTAACCATTTCTCACAGTACACTGGCATTCCATTATGCCAGCAGAATGGAAATTGACTTATCAGACATTTTCAACCTGTGTAAACAAATAAATTATGTTATTGCTGTGAGTCTGTTATAAGATTAGTCAGGACACTTGAGTTTTTGTGTGTTGAGTACTGTGACTGTGTGTTTAGCTGCTGGTAAGCAGCGATGAGAAAAGGCAAACAATTCACATCTTTCCACAATAACACTGGTACAGAGATAAAATGGACAGCACAACTGCTGTTTTTTTTATAGCAAAATACAACTCCCACAATAAAATTATAATGTTTAAACCTAGTTGGCTTGGTAAAAAGTAGGCTACTTACATAGGAGTCATTAACCACTACTGTGGAATGTGACATTACAAATAAATACAGTACAATGCTGAACACAGGCGCCACCAAAACATGCAGAAATTCCATTTTTTTGGCCTCTGGTAAAAAGAGTTAAATGATGTATGTTCTTGCTTCAATAGACAACATGTCAAAGATTGTCCACTCACTAAATCATGACTGTTGCAATCCTACAGAGTCATGATCAGGTAAATTAGATACGATATTAGATAAAACTACAGGTGTGAGTTTACCAGTACAGCTAACACTACTCATTTTACTGTTATTGACAGTGTAATATCGTTAATGTTTGCCAATAATACACTTCAGGAAGAATTTAATAGAGGATTTTTTGCTTTATTCCAATATTTTTGGGGAAACAATGTTATTTCATGTTAAAAATCACCTCCTCAAGGTGCCTACCTCAAGATTTATTCATGCGTAACAGCCAGTTTTGTATCTGTAGAAGCCTAAACGTACACGTGATATTCTGCTCGGCGTTGTAGTCTACCTCATTACAGAGTAAACATATATAATGTTTTAGGTGAAATCCATTTTTAACACTTACTTAAAATTTCTTATAATTTCTCTGAAGCACATCTAGTAAATAGATATGATTTCCATATTATTGCAGACTCTCAGTTCCTCTCATAATATGAAATCATGTTTGTGTGTATGTCTCTCCCTTAAGTGAACAAAAGGGCACTGTTCCTGTCAGTGTCTCTGTCTATAAGGGTCACGCTCATGGGAGGTTGGGGTGTCGTTCTAATTAGCCAAGGGGCTATCCGGCTGCATATAAACTCCGGCCCTCAGCTCCTGTTCACCCCCACCGTTTAACAGTCATATAATGAATCTACCTCCCCAGGTATCAGGATATGGGAATCAACCCCCTCTGACATTAATGGTGCTTCCTGGGTGACTCCTCATCAGTCAGCCTTCACCCATTCAGCCCACAGGAACAAGGGATCATGACTCACCTTTGCCTGTTTGGTGCATCCTTGATGCCATTGTGACCCACATGATTCAGATCTGCAGGAAATGAGGTCATCTGGGTAAGTGGGTATCTGCCATACCTGCTACAATTTGTTGTTTACATTACGGTGTTGAAATGTGCTGTGCTTGTGATATCCTGCTCCAGGAAGTTCAAGAGCAAGAGAGCGGTCATGTTTGCTTGCTGTATGCTGCAGTGATCCCAGGTTGTTTGTACATTTAGATTAAAGAACAAGCCTTATTAAACAGCGTCATGTGATTGCATTTTGAGATTAGATTAAACCTCTTCAAGCATTAGTGGAGCTGTAAATGACGCCAAATAGAAAAGGATTAAACGATTGCTGTTATGTACAACCCCGATTCCAAAAAAGTTGGGATGTAGTGTAAAATGTAAATAAAACCAAAATGCAATGATTTGCAAATCCTTTTTGACCTATATTCAATTGAATACAACACAAAGACAAGATATTTAATGTTACACTTATTCTAAATTTGATGCCTGCAACAAGCTCCAAAATAGTTGTGACGGGGCAACAAAGGACTGGAAAGGTTGTGTAATGCTCAAAAAAACACCTATTTGAAACATTCTACAGGTAAACAGGTTAATTGGTAAATGGAAAGGCTCAGTCGTTCACAAGCAAGGATGGAGCGAGGTTCACCACTTTGTGAAACACTGCATGGGCAATTAGTCCAACAGTTTAAGAACATTTCTCAACATACAGTTGCAAGGAATTTAGGGATTTCACCATTGACAATCCATAATATCATCAAAAGATTCAGAGAATCCAGAGAAATCTCTGCACGTAAGGGGCAAGGCAGAAAACCAACACCGAACGCCCGTGATCTTCGATCCCTCAGGCAACGCTGCATTAAAAATCCGCATGATTGTATAAAGGATATTACTACATGGGCTTAGGAACACTTCAGAAAGCCATTGTTAGTAAGCACACTGCATCACTGCATCTACCATGCAAAGTGAAAGCCATATATCAACAACATTCAGAAACACCATCAAATTCGCTGAACGCCCGAGCTTATCTGAGATGGACTGACGCAAAGTGGGAAAGTGTGCTGTGGTCTAATGAGTCCACATTTCGAATTGTTTTTGGAAATCATGGACATTGTGCCCTCGAGGCTAAAGAGGAAAAGGACCATCCAGATTGTGACCAGCAAAAGTTCAAAAGCCAGCATCTGTGATGGTATGGGGGTGTGTTCGTGCCCATGGCATGGGTAACTTGCACATCTGTGAAGGCACCATTAATGCTGAAAGGTACATGCAGGTTTTGGAGCAATATATGGTGCCATTCAGATGATGTCTTTTTTAAGGACGTCCCTGCTTATTTCAACAACACAATGCCAATCCACATTCTGCATGTGTTACAACAGCATAGCTTCATAATAAAAGGGTGCAGGTGCTAAACTGGCCTGTCTGCCTCCCATTGAAAATGTGTGGCGCATTACGAAGTGCAAAATATTACAATGGGGACCCCGAACTGTTGAACAACTGAGGTTGTATATCAAGCAAGAATAGGGAAGAAATTCACTTTTAAAACTCCAACAATTAGTGTTCTCAGTTCCCAAACACTTAATAAGTATTGTTAAAAGAAAAGGTGACATAACACAGTGGTAAACATGCCCCTCTCGCAACTTTTTTGGAACGTGTTGCAGGCATCAAATTCAGAATGAGTGTACATTTACAAAAAACAATAACGTTTATCAGTTTGAATGTTAAATATCTTGTCTTTATATTGTATTCAATTGAATATGGGTTGAAAAGGATTTGCAAATCATTGCATGTTGTTTTTATTTACATTTTACACAACATCCCAACTTTTTTGGAATTGAGGTTGTACTTTACAGTAACTTGTATGTGCAGACACAATTTACAATTTGTTCCTTATTTTTAATGAGTCTTAGTATTAGACTCCAATGTACAAGCCCATCTCAGGTGCTGGTCTTCTGTTTGCTACTGCAACTGTTATTCTGATTTGACTGACGGTGCAATGCATTCGCTAGAGCAGGGGTTCTCAATTTTTTGCAGTCAGTGACCCTTTACCTGTAAAATTAATGCCAGAAACTCACTCAGTCCAGGTTTATTTTATGAACCTAATTGTAATATGTGAATATTAGACTCATTATTCAAATGTGTACAGAAATATTCTGGCTATTTATTGGAGTCATAGAAAGATTTTTAGTCCTGAACTTTCCACTGACTAACACATTAGATTCATGCTGACATTATTTATAGGCCCACTCAGTTTTTGAGTTATAGAGGTTTGGATTAAATTCACTGAATTCAAGTGAGCTGTCAAACAGGCTAATGACTAAGAACTCAATAATGAATATGATAATGTGGATAATGATGGGCTGTACTTAATATTTAAAATAATAATAATAAATAAATAAATAAAATTACAATATATTATTTTATATTATAATTAAAATAATAGTTTTTAATCAGGACCCCTGTTATGCTTCAGAGACCCCTGGGGGTCCCCGGACCCCACTTTGAGAACCACTGCCTTACAGGGACAAGGATTTTTCTTTGCAAGATGGGAAACAATGGATTTCATTTCTGCAGTCCTACACACACTATGTTTATTTTGGACACAAGTAAGTAACAATTGTTTGTCCCAAATGTCCTCCTGGCATCTAGTGTTTTTATCATTTTTCTCAGGGAAAAGAAAAATTGGACAGATTTATGAATGCTGGTGTAGATTAGGAAGGTGTAATCAGCCAACTGGGTGTTCTTTGGGATTCATCCAACAACTGGGAAAGTATGGAACACAGTGCTTTATTTATTTACTTGTATTTATTTATTTTTTATCAAGCATACACTTCTACCCTTCAGAGGCAAGGACACAAGTTAGGCAAAATAGGAACTGTCTATATTCATGCTTTAAAGGGTGTTAATCAACTTTAAGTATATATTTTTTAATCTACCAAAATATAGCAACTTTTGGGAGGCAGACTTATAGAAGTCAAATCCCCTCCCCCCATTTTATTTTTACCTTTAGTTCAAATGTCTTATAATTTCACTTAAACAAAACAAAATAACACTTTTACATTTCAAAGAGATATATAATGATATAGAATCTAATAAAAATGCCCCCCAAAATAACTTTACAACCAACCTCATGGAATTCTTGAATATTAAATAAAGGTGGAATTGTGATTATATCAGCTACAGCTTAGAGGTTCTTTGTGTCTTTTAGTGCTAACTAGATGCTAAGTCTGAATTCTAATAATGAAATATACTTGAACCTTCCATTTCAATACAGAGTTTAGTTGTAAATATCACCAAAGTTCTGCGGAATCAGTAACCTGTGGTTGGGCTTTATTGCAGCAGCTGCTACAGAGGAGAATGAACAACATTTATTTATTTTTTGCTCCCAACTTCTAGTCTTTGTTGCCTTTGACCATGTCTTGTTTCTCTGTGGTATGAATATGAAGCTACACGTCTCTGCAATGACTAGTGGTTTGAGAAAGTTGCACAAATGAAGCCCTTTCTGAAAGTAAACGACAAAATGTAGAGCATGAACATCACAAATGAAATTGCATGTTGTCAGATGAGAACAAAACTGATTTTATTTATTTATTTATTTATTTATTTTTTTGGCCACAAACATTCATCAGCATGTTCAGCACTACTGGTGTCCTTGATGCTTTGTGGCTCTTATGAAGATGAATGGCGTCAAGAATTTTGCCACGTTTTGCCTTCTGGCTTGTGTTGGTTTATCACACAGCAGCTGGAAATCTCTAGAATCAACTCTAAAGGTTTTCATAAATAATGGTTTCATCATAAATTGTGCTATATAGCCCCGTATTTTAGAATGTTGTAATATTTTAGACAGAACCTGGTTGCCTCTGCCAGAAGGTTAGGACTTGGCCTTGGATGTACATGTATCATTCTACAAAATAATGACTGCAAATATATACACAAATGTCAGCACAGAAATTATTGAGTGAAAAATTTGAGCAGAAAAGGTTGTGATGTTTGATTTTGACAATCATTATTACTCATTTCTCATTTAAAACAAACAAACAAACAAAAAAAAACAACCAGTAAGTAGTGACCAGAACCAAAAATTCCATATGGTGCATTGAGGCTCTTTGTTTATTTTAATGAAGTTTGTTTTGGGTAATGCTTATTTGATCAGGGTTAGTACTGACTCAGTAAAGAATTCCCTTCTCAACCTCAGGAAATACCCTACTAGTCTTTCATCAAACAATATGAATGTTTTTCAGTTAAACACTTTGTTTTGTTTTGTTTTGTTTTTTTTTTTTTTTACTAATTATCAGTTATTAGTTTAATTATTAGTTATTCATTAATATGACATTTGTCAATTTTACATTTCAATTAAGAAATTCAGTTATTTAATCTCAAGTAATTTACATTTTAAGCAAATAATGACACTGTCTTCTCTAATATTTGCTCACAGCAGATATCTTCCTCTGCTTAATGAATTTATTCTCAGTGCTAAATTTTGGTGGCCTCTATTATCTATGTATCCATGTGGATTTGGTTTAGAATATTTGTTGCTGGAAATAACTGTAGGGAAAACTGACTGATAACAACAGACTGGGATTAGCTTTTGTTCATGTCTAAAATAGACAGTTTATTTGAATACTCCTGAATAATACTTGTATGAATAATTAACTATTGAATATTATGGAAGACACCTGAATGCATTTAAAGTTGATGACTGCTGCCTCTGTCCTTTCACACTGACAAATCCACTGACAGGAGATTATACAGTGAAAGAGTAATAATGCTTTCGGCACGGGTTCTAAATATAATGTCAGCCATCCCTCACGCCTGCATAAATAAAACAAACTCCAAAGTTACTTATGATTTCCAGCTCTGCCCCCTTGAACATTTACAACAAGGCACAGGGGAGTCTAATCAAGAATCATTTTTGTATTACCTCACTCAGAGGAGCTGTGAAAAATTTTCATTCTGATTTTTTGTATGTGTCAAAGAGCAATGCTATTTATATTGAAAAACAACCACATCAGTAGAACAGAGAGGCCAAGTGTAATCAAACCAATGCCCTAGGTTTAACGCCTGAAGGACCCTCCAATTTCAATCAAATGTGTTTTCATGTTGTTAGAGAAGTGAAAATGATTGGGCTCCCTTATTTCTTCTGCACCTTCTGAATTATAACATGCCTTAAAGTAGATATCAAGATGTGACTTAAATAGGAAGCAAACCCATAGTACAGGCTCTTTGACGTTTTTGTTTGCAAATTGACCGTGTTTAGTATTCTAGCAATTTAGCACAAGGCAATCCGTTCCATCTGACTTTGGTAAATTACTTGGGTGAAAAATATTCATGTCCAAGTCATTACCTAGTAGAAATCCAAATACATGTAATGTTGATTTTCTCTGTACTTTGGGAAGCTTTCCTGTCCATTCAAGCTGACATTTTAAACATTTTACAGCTGCAATCTTTTCCACTACAGCCTTTAGCATGTAGGTTAGATCAGGGAATTGAGTGTATGCAAATATTTAGTGCTAAATTTTAAAGCATGTTGGAATAATGTAGATCAGAGTAACAACAGAAAACAGAAGCAAGCCATTTACATTAAAATCTAGGGGCCAGGCATCAAGTAGTATTTCTTCTAATCATTATTAGGCACGGGGCGGCAAAGTGGTGCAGTGTTAGCTCTGTCACCTCAGAGCACGTAGGTTCCAGGTTTGAACCTACCAGTCGGCTGGGGCCTTTCTGTGTGGAGTTTGCATGTTCTCCTCGTGCCTGTGTGGGTTTCCTCCGGGTGCTCCAGTTTC
>JAOTRR010000043.1:24198971-24220703 GCA_028570945.1 Gogo arcuatus | reverse complement strand
TAATAATAATAATAATAATAATAATAATAATAATAATAATAATAATAATGAAATTTAATAAAATTGTGTTCCATCAAAGGAAATGAATTAAAAAGCTCAGCGGTCCCAATAAATAGCCAAAATACAGTATATTATGCTGAATTACGTTTGTAAAATGTTTAAATCCCTGGTTTAGAGAAAAATCTGTCGTGTGCACATAGCAGGTGACACCAGCAATGTTCTGCTTTTGTGTTTATGTGAGAATTGTACATTGTGTATGCTGACTGTGAATGTGGATGGCTGATAAACACAGATTAGATCATGAAGACATAAGCATGTTTTTCAGTGTACTGATGACCTGATTGTGTGGCAAAGACATTTTCTTCTCAGGCTCCCATTTTCAAGTACTGCAGTGATGCCACATTTCTGCTGCCAGAAGGTGGCAGTCAAAGAGAGATAACCTGTATTACCTCAGCTGTATTGGAGAACAATTATATATATTGAACTTAAGGGAGTAATAGCACAGGCATTGAGGCAGACACTTATGTGGCAATGTCTCTGAAGTATTTCTTAATAATGTATTTTCATCATAGCAGGAACTAAAGAATCCGATATATTGTAAAACCTGTTACCAGGTAGGTCACAAAGAGCTAAAATGACTGTTAGAGCTGCAATCTTATGACTGAGAAAACACATAAACACAAACAGGTGGTTGAATTAAAGGGAAAAACAGCAACTCTGTTATACTGTAGGGATTCTGCTGGCATGGTTTGGGTCCACTTATACCCTTTGATCGAAAAAAGTCACCTCTAATCATTACAAAGTTTTCTGATTGATCACTTTTATTCTATGATGAAACATTTCTATCCTGATGGAAGTAGTCGCTTCCAGGATGAAGTCACCCCATCCACAGGGCACAGTGGCTCACTGAATGGTTTGATGAGAATGAAAATGAGGCAATAAATTGCATACTATGGCCTTCATGCTCACCAGATCTCAACCCAATTTGAGAATTTGGAGAGACTTGTTATACAGCTATAATATCTTTTGGAAGAATGGTATGCATCCCTCCAGTACAGTTCCAGAAACTTGTAGAATGTGTGCTAAGGTACACTGCAACTCATGGTGGCCCAACACCTTACTAAAACACTTTGTTTTTTCCTTTAATTTGTCACCCATCTGTATTAATTCTGACCTTATACACATGAAAAAATAAAAAATAAAAACATAAAAAAAGACCTAAATCACCATCTATATAACACTTAAATCGTGATGCCCCATTGCACTTTGGGTAATATTTGTTCAGGCTTTACTGAATGACATGAGATCTATTTATATATTGTGGAGATTTATAATTCACGTCTTGTTGAGTGTGATTATGATCAAATGTTTTGACAAAAGTTTTGCAGTGTTTTTACAGCGAACACTGGGCAGTTCAGTAACACCACAGTGCTCTACTGTATGTTTTAATACTGTAACATTTTTTTTGTTAGTTCAGTGTTTGCTTGTAGTTTTACATACTGTATTATGTTTCAGCTGCTCAATAATAAAACTACTGTATTATGCTCTATTGTTAGTATGTTTTGGAGGCATAGATATAATAAACCCATTATCTGCCAAATGTCAGTAGTAAGTTAAGATTTAAAGGCTGAGTGAGTCATTAATCCCAAATAAAGGTATGCATTCATTCGTCTTCAGTAAGCGCTTTATCCTGGTCAGGGAAGATACTGAGCCGATCCATGGAATACTGAGTACAAGGAGGGAGAATTCACCCCAGATGGGATGCCAGTCCATTGCAGGGCAACACACACACATACACTCATTCACACCTAGGGGAACTTTAAGAATAGCTAATCTGCCAACCTTCATGTTTTTAGACAGTAGGAGTAAACCAGAGAACCTTGAGCAAACCAGTGCAATCACAGGAAAAACAGGCTAAAGGTAAACATTTATTTTTAAAATAAATTTATTTTAATGATGGCCAGAAAGCAAACACTTAGATGTGCAATGTATCAAAAACACATTCAAGCATGGCTCTATTGCACAGGCATATAGCTGAAAAACAGACCTCATATAAATACACAGTATTAGTAATATACTAAATCAAAAGCGATCGGCAACACAGAAAAATCTGACGCATTTATAAATGAATACATTAGAAGACAGACACAAGATCATATCTGGAAAGTAGGGTATCAAAGTAACTGCAAATGTTACATCTTGGATACTGAAGATGAATAATATCTCAGTATCTCATTCTTATAACTTCCACAAACTGTGAATACATTACGGGCAGCATTTAGAGCACCAGTCATAACACCATGTTCTTCTGAGTCTCTCTCCACACAAGGATCTGAGTGTAAAACCAGGTTGCCAGTTCTTCACTGTGATGAGTTGAGCAGGACAACTTTCCATTTGGTTGATGATAAAGCATCAAACAGAATCAGTTTATTTCACTGAACCACACTGTTCAGTCATTAGCCACAGCTGGACTGTCTGCCTCCTGACTGCCAAAGCCACTGTCCACTGTTGTGTCTAGAAGAAGAGGGAACATGATTAGTCCTGTAGCAGCTATGATCATCGTTTCATGATGATCATAAGTAAAAGATGAAAGAAGTAAGATGGAACGTGTCTATACACATTTCTGATTTGGTTGTGGTTAATGACCTAATATCCTAGTCTGATCATTATGGAAAGAAAGCTCCATACCTGTGCTCTGCTTGTCTTCACTGGGCTGCCTGGCTCTCAGAAGTTGGACCCCTTCTGTCAGACCAAGAGAGTGCAGCGCATCCACCAGCCCCTCTAATGGACCACCACTTAACTGCAATCACACATACAGGGCAGGGTAAGCAACATGTACACACAAACCAACATTGTTTAAGTGTCCTAGGTGCTATACTGTCAAAAAAAAATTCTAAACACAATTTTTGCTGCTGAGCACAACTACAAAAGCTCATGGATTGTCACAAAACTGTTGCGCACACAGTAGTGTTGTCATGAAAAGTAGGCATTCTTGGTTTGTGCTTTCCACATTGTGGAGAGAAAAGGGGATGGTGTCCCCATGATCAAATAGTAGATAAGAAACACTTAGCATCAACAGCTGCGACTGAGATTTAACCGTTTCACCAGCTCGTAGTCGCAAGCAACAAACACAGCAGCTGTTTATCTCTAAACAATCTGGAAATATTTATTTGGAACTTTTAATAAGATACAACATTGGGTTATATTTTAATTGTCACTAGACAAGGGTTTGGCTCAGTGCTTTTTGATCATTTAATTATTTAAAAAAAGGTTAATCTGTTTCATAGTTTGTTTCATTTTAAAAATGATATAAATCTTTAGATATACCACCTACCCAAAGCAGTAAATACACTTCCAAACAAATTTCAAATATAATTTAACACAACCTCAACATATAATGGTGAAAAAAGAAGTGTGTGTTATTCACAATACACTGACATGAGGTGTTATAAACTTCAGTCTCTCACCTGGTAGTTTTCTAGAAGGTTCTGGCAGGGGGAGGGGCTTTCTTGGTACAAATGTGCCAGGGTGAGCATGCCTAGTTTCTCTGCCAGCTCTTTCCATGGCACTTGGCTTTTGTTGAGGATTCTACACAGCTTATTGACTGTTTCATTGTCCAGAGGTTGGCTCACTGCACAAAGATAAAGATATTTTAGGATGCTTGCTATTAAAAAGACTTAATACAGAAACCTAGAGAAGCTGCTGGAACCTCGCTTACCATCTTCAGTGCTCTTTTTTGTCTTTTTGGATGAAAGGTGACTCGGTTTTGGACTGTCCAACAGATCTTTAACCTGTATAAGAGGGTGGGGTTAGTATGGCTCACTTGCTATACAATGACACACCCACGTACACAATCACAGTAACTCTCTACTCTATGCTGCATATCTCACCTTCTGACAGTTGGCCAGGTCAAAAGGAGTGTGTCCAACCGCTGGTCTCTTGCGTGGGTTGACTTGACTTCTCTCAGATGATATCGACAGTTTTTGTACATGCTCGGCTACGTCCTTCTCATCTAGTCCTTTTCCATCGTCTGTCCTTTCACCCTGGTCTTCCTCATCAGAGGAGGATGAGTAGCAGAAGAGTGGCTCATCATTCTCCAGTTGTTTATCTGCGCCTGAGGAGAGGAACATCGATTACATGCAAACTAACCTCTCTTTGATACTCCAGTGAATAGAGTTTGGGATGAAAGTGTCTCACTTTACCTGCTGCTATAAGCATGGAGCAGAGGGGCGGAGAGCCAAGACTGGCAGCCAAGTGCAGTGGACTGTTTCCTCCAAATGTGCATGCGTTAACATCAGCCTTCAACTGCAAGACAACCAGAGTGCCATGAGTCCTGACAAATCACTCCATGATAAGTGTTATGTATGCTCAATCTTATACTATAATTTGTGTTTTCCTTTTTCTGGGATTTTTACCAATTTGGTCATTGGCCAATTCCCACTGCTAGCTAGCTCTCTCCTATCACACGATAGCTACCAATCAGGAAAGGTGAAGGCTAGAACATGCTTCCTCTGAGACAAATGAATACAGCAAACAAGGATTGAAACCCACAGCCTCCAAACAAGAGGGCAGGCACTTTTCTGTTGCGCCATTAAGGAGCCTAATACCTTGTGGGGGTTTTTATTTTTTTAAATTCTGTTCCACTTTCTTCCAATAAAACAACAGCTAGCAATCTGGGAGGGTGTTGACTAACACATGCTTCCACCACACTGCTACTCATGTAACATCATAGTGCTCTTTGTAAAGCTGTACCAACTTCCTTATTTAGTTGTAGTATACATGAGCTAACATTAAATTGGCTAGCATTGCACTGATTGGCAGGGGATTAAGATGGTCCATTCCACCAAAAGAGCAGGGCCAGATATAGTCTCTTGGAATCCAAGGTCAGAGTTGGTCAAGATATCATCAGGATTTGAACTTGCAGTCTCCAGACAATAAGGTCACCTCACCTATTCTGTTGCACAATTTTTACTACTTGTGGTTTTTATAAGGTTCTAAGTTCATTACAATTTGGTCAAATGTAGCCAAATTGAGCTATATTTTTGTTGCAAATTGTACATTTTGTTTTTCTGTACCTCAGTGATGAGAGTGCAGACCACTTTGAAAAGGTTCTCCTTAACAGCCAGGTGTAGTGCTGTGCAGCCGCTCTTCTGTTCGGGCATGTTGATCCTGGCACCAGCCTCCACCAGCACACGCAGGCAGCGCTCGCCTCCCTTTCTCACAGCCAGGTGCAGTGGGTACAGACCTGAGTATTTGAGTAAAAGAGGAAAAAAATTCAGCCCATCTATACCACTAACTCACCAAGAGAAAGAGATTTCAGCACAGTGAAGCATAACAGCATTACTGTCATGCTAATAACTCCTAAGTGTAACTGCATGAGCTGCTAATGTTAAGAATATCATGGTCACACATAACATAACATAACATAACAGTGTTACATCTACTATGCTAAGTTAACACCTCTTGGCAATGGAGTGCAACTGTAATAGTTGCCGAACCACCAAAAACATAGCTGTACTTATTATTTTAGTTTACACCACAATGTGTCTAACAACTGCCATCACTGGCAAATGCTGTGGTAAAAGATAGATGAATGTAACACTTCAGCACATGCTTTTACTGGAAATCAATGGTACCAGTAACTCTGCTTCACCTTAAGCTTTGTTTTGCACCTTTATTATAATTGGCTCCTTAGTTTTTCCCTGTGGCTGAAGCCATGTACCTCCTGTTGGAATAATTCTGGATGAAATGCTGGACCTCACCTGAGAAGTCAGCGGTATTAAGCAGATGAGAATGGTGCTCTCCTAGCATGTTTAGCAACACTCTCAGGATGGTCTCATCTCCAGCATGAGCAGCCAGATGCACTGCTGTCCGTCCATCCCTATCCAGTAAGGCAGGATCTGCACCTACTCTTAGCAAGATCTCCACCAACTTAGGCTGCTGGGTGATCACGGCCAAGTGCAGCGGGGTCTGGACAGAAGGACGTCATGAGGAGACATTAATTTAATATGTATTAAAGTCACCCTAAGCTTTATTTTATTTTAGGATTAAATCCTTTGGGGAGGTTGATTTGAGCGTGGTCAGTGTTTGAGACTGGTCAATGCAGATGTTTCATACATTCTTTTAAGAAACAAAGGAGAGAGAAATAAGAACATTTAAAACTCTAGTGTTCAAGACAATATAATAGCCTGTCATGTTCCAATATGCAAATGCACGCCATGCAAAATGTTATTTATATGCTGTTATTATATTGGTTTACCACATGAGGAGGGTTGTTGGGGTTGTTTAGGGTTTTAGGGGCATTTTTCTTATTTGCATCTTATAGGATCAAGGGCTCCTTTTTTTGTTGTCTAATGATATAACATTTCCTTGGTATCTTCTCTCTATATCTAGAGAATATTCAGCCACCTACTTTCACAGAAAGAGGCTATTTAAATGACATGATACGATGTGATGACCAACCACAGACTTTTTGCATGTAGCCTGTCAACAAATAATCAGTTGTTATCTCGTTTACTCACCACTGAGGATGTTTTTTTTGTTTGTTTTTTTAAAGTCTACTGATTATATCTTGCTCTGAAACTCCATTCAAAAGTTGCATATACAGTACATGGAAGTGCACAGAGCCAATCAGTTTGTACTCTATCATTCTGAAGCTTGTGCCCAGAAAAGTGTACAAAAGATATATGAATCTGGGAATATTGTGGTAATTACCTGGCTGAGGTGGTTGAACTTGTTGATTAATTTGAACTGTGGAGTGTTTATGATAGTCTGAATAAGCTTTGTGGCCACTGCTGGCTGCTGGTGGATAATGGCCAGATGTAAGGGCCTGTAAAACACCACAACAAAGAAATTCATTAGAAACTGGTTAGGGTTTATCTGATGATCTTGTGTGCATTAAGTTAAAAAAAACCACACACACAAAAGACTAAAATATTTTGACAAAGTCCTAACCTAAAAAAATACACTAGGCTTTTTAATGACTAAATTATTCAAATAATTTTCAGGGAACCTCCAGTGTGTAGCTTTTCATAATTTCCCTATACAAGAAGAAACAGACACTAAATAGACTCACGTGTCTCCGTTCTCATCCTGCACACCACAAAGCTGTCTCTGCATGGCCAGGAGGAAGCGTATATCCCCTGTGGTGCAATAGTCCAACAGGGCCTTAGCACTGTGCTTGGCTTCTGCTGTGGCCCGCTTCCGTAGAGCCGAGGCTAAAACATAATATGACAGGATGCATGTTAGTGCAAACGCAGCATGAACTTTGAAAACATTGTGCATTCACCGCTAGCAACAAAGGCTATAGCTACTGATCTGCTGCTCACCGATCTGAAGGAATTGTTGCTGTGCTGTTAAGTTTGTGGGCATGTCTTGTTGTTGCTGTTGTTCCTGGGCTTTAACCGGCTGTGGAGCAGATCCTGCCATCTGTGTGCCTCCTGCAAATCCACCACAACTGCCACCATATACGCTCTGCCCATCCAAATGATTAAACTGAAATCCTAGAGAAATTAAATAGGTATGTTTCCATCCGAACATTTCAAAACTTGTAATCAAATTTCCAGAAAGCCAGCAAAAAGAAAATGTCAATCGCTGCGCGTTTCCGTCAACACTGTTGTATCAGTACTCCTTGTCAGTTTGCTGCAGCCAGCAAGGAAAAACTACATCCTCATTTGCTCAAAGAATCAGTTTCTGTCACTGTCACAGCATCATGAGCTGGTAAAAGTACCCAAATTCTTTACTCACGTAAAAGTGTTATTCCTCATTTAAATAAAAACTCTTATGTTTATAAGAAAGAGAAAAGGAAACGATATCTGCCTCAAATCACAATAATTTTAGTTACTGATGGAAAATTAGTGCCTCTTTTACCAAGTAACATGGGAAAATATTAGCTAAGGAGTTGTCTGGTGCTTAAAAGTCACCTGCTGGTGTTTGAAAAAGTCAAAAGCATTAATTGAAAGAAAAAAAGGCAAGTAAGACTTAAAATTAAAGTTTTTGATATCATAATATATTGCCTATCCCTAAGCATTTATAGTGACAAAAATTAGAGTTTACCTCCTCCCAATATTCCTCCTCCTCCACCTGCTCCAGGACCTCCAAAGCCCCCAGCTCCTCTGCCCAGGCCTCCTGCTCCACCCTGTGGCCCCGGCCAGTGGTCATAGGGTTGCGGAAGAGGCTTCATCCTCTTCCGCTGAACCTCCTCTTTATCTGAGGACACAATATTATAAAGTGAATATGCTTAATATAAAACAAATAGTCTGAGAAAAAGAGAACAGAAAGGCAAGTAGAATGGATGAAATGGATGAAGGTTTAGCAGTTATCTAGACTGACCTGGATATTGTGGGACGTAGGTAAACTGTTTGGGCTCGCTGCAGTCCCCACCCTTCTTCCTCTTGAGTTGCAGAAAGACAGTGACTGGTCGCTCAATCTCTTTGGGATATGGTGGTGTTTTAAAGACAATGGCATACTGAAAGAGGGCGGAGACAAACAGTGTAAATGATAACATTCAGCCACTAGATACAGTAACACTGTACTTTCCACCAGGATATTTTTAAAAAATACCTAAAAGTCCAGCATAATCACAAATGGACATGGCTAAATGATGAGTAAGTGAAGTCCATGCACAATTAAGCTAAATTCTGGACTATAAAATAAAAATAACAACATACTGATTAACACACCTGTTTGTGTACATCAGTGGGAGAGAAATCACCATATGCTTCCCAGCCTCTCTCACCGTCCTCCTCATAGAAACGAATCTCAATATCATCTGGAAGCAGGAACATATCTGTCTCAATCAATCTTCTACAGAAAAACATTATGTGCTAGTGCAGAGGAATACAGCGAGTACCTTTTTGAACTTTGTCGCACAGCAGGAAGATCTCATCCCCTCCCACCACCGAGCCACAAGTCTTGTCCATGCGTGAGATCTTGAGATTGGATGCATTGGGAGATTCTGGAAAAAGGTTGAGTCGTTACAACACTGACATCAAAACATCTCAATGTTCATAACTCTAAGAGCAAGTTGAAAAAAAGGAAACATACTGCTGTCGTAGATGGGGTTGGAGACGACTGGTTTCAAAGCTCTGGTGAAGCCTCCGTTGCTGTCCTTAAGGTAAGCAGTGAACTTTAACCTCACTATGTTTAGGTCCATGCTCTTGCCCAGCTCTTTTGCTTCTCGCACAATAGCCTGCTCTTCTGCATCTGTACCATTCGAAATTAGAGATTCAATTTTAACGTGATTTTTGATTTCAAAAACGAAAAACTTGCTTTGGTTCATCGTTTTCAGAAAAAAGTACTGAAGTTCAGATAGACTTAAAATAATAACACAAATCAGGCAAGTTCTTAATGCTATTAATACCTAATTGAAAGCCAGTTTTAACTGTCTTAAGGAATTTAGAATTTCCAATAAAAATGAAGTTGAAATAAAAATGAAAATTTGCATGTAACCTAAGCAAGTATGATATAAAGTGATGATACAAAGTATCAAAAAGCATAATACAAACCCACCTAGCTTTCTGCTAGCTACTTAATATCTTTTTTTTGTTGTTGCACCAATAAATAATGTTACTTAAGAGAGTGACGGAGTAAGAGAGAGCGAAAAAAGAAGAAGAACATGGGCCAAGTCCACAGCTGAGTGATTACGCTCGGCTTGCACGTACAGAGCAACTGTATCTCACCGCTAAAGTGGTATCCAGGCTGCTTCGATCTCTTTCTCTCATCTCTCAGTCTCTTTGTCAGAACATCTCCCACTCCTCTTTTAGTAACATGAAGAATACCCAAATTGCTGAACCTGCAAAAAAGGGACAAAAGTACACAGGACAGTACAGAGGTTACACCAAAATATAATCACCAAACTGGAACTTAACAATTCTGGCGATTGGACATTTTATACTGATTTAAAGAAAGTCATTTGGACAGGAAGACATCAAAAGACTGTAAATGCTTTCACCCCAGTAATGGCAGAGCTACTGTGAGGTGTGATTAGTTTTGAGCGAAGAGTTTTCCTCATAAGCTCACTTACTGTGCTGTGAGGTCAGTGGGACCCACATCTATGCTGCATGTTCCGTTCTCATTGCACTGTTTTCCAACAAGGCTGTGTGCATGGACACGAGGAGGCTCGGTGTGTGTCACGAGCTGCACCTCGACCCGAGCATGACCCACATAGTTACACACCTGAACAAGGAGACAAACAAACACATAAGCGTTCCATTCATAAGCAATACAAAGCACCCGTTCAATTATTTGAGAATATTCCTTTTTTTTTCTGCTGTTCATTTGAGAAATAATAGGACGTTATCAAAGCTTCTGATACATTTGTGTACAGCTTGTCACCTTAACAGTGGGATACGTCCTCCTGTTCCTCTCACTGGAAGCACCTGGTAGACCCCCATGAGATGGACCCTCACACTCGTAACGAAACCGGAAGCCTCTCTGCCAACACACAAGTCATTAATGTTAGAGTGAAGCTGCACTTTATGATTACAGATGATCCTCAGGAGTCAAAATAAGAAATCATGGGAATTTCCCTTGAACATTGCCTTACATCACAAGACACGTAATGTAAGACTGTCATGTGGTTTACTGTCGGCCTGTCTTAAACTAATTCCTTCTGGAAATATATAAATACATAAATGCACACATGTACATTTAATTTGAAAAAAAATTACTTCCCTTCTGATGATATATGCACAACCTGTTAAAAGTTTGGACATTAAATATTGAATATCTTGATTGAATTAAACCAAAATATATTTAATGATTCATTTTCATGAAGTTCAAGTTTTCTTTTTATAGTTTTTGTGAAATTATTTAACTCACATTTTGCGAGGTGATGAATATATCTTGAGACGTGTTGCCTTTAATCACATTATCCCTCTGCTATAATGACATTACAGCACAAAAGCTATTCGTTCATTTTAAGAAAACGGATAAGTGAATGTGTCTACTTACTTGTTTGGGCTCCTCAATTATCTGTAAGTAAGGTCCATGAGCTGAAATAAACAGAGACTGTGTCATCACCACTGACTGATCATTAGTTATCAATCATTTATAGAACCATCAAATACACATGCATACACTGAGTTAAACATTCAAAATGCACTGAGGAGGTTTACTCACCTGTTTCTGGAACATAAGGTTCACTTTTAATCTCAAACGAGGGCATTAACTGATGATAGGAGACGTCCATTACAAACTGTGGAAATTACAGACTTGGTTTTAAAAAATGGACTGTTTGTTGTTGTTGTTTTTAGATATGAAATAAACCACAGGCCAGTGTTACTAAGATTGTAGTGTGTTCAGTGCATGATAACGTAGTAAGCCACCAGCTTAGACAAACACAGACATCTTTAAGCTGATGTGAAACGTTATGATGACTTGTGGTCCAGTTGATTTGCTCATGTGGCGTAAGCAATAGTGAGTAGGTGGGGATTTGTTTAGGTTTGTAGTTGTCATTTCAGAGGATCAAAACAAGTACTCAAAAAATACTGTAGCAGAGCCGATAATTGTGTGGAAAAAACTTGTAGTTCAATGACTCTAGTTTTCTAAATATGAACCAGCGTGGCTTCTGTAGCAGATCCTCTGTTGCAACCAACCACATGCATTTGTGAATAGCCTTGAACTAATCACTAATGGTTAAGCATTAAGAGGTAACTGGTGTCACTATTCAGTCATGGTTGTTGCTTATCCGGACATTTTTAAGCAAGGAAATGTATGTACAGTATCTGGACCTTCACAAATTGTCATTGAATACCCCTGGTTTGGGTGATGCAAAGGCTCACACAGTTTATATTTGGAGTCCAGACATCCATGTTGCATTCAGCTAGCCACATTCAGAGCAACACTATTACGAGCATGTAGTAAAGTGAGTGCCAAAATAATAATAAGAAAAAGCCTTACCTCGTTTTCAAACATTTTCATGCTGTACTGACTTTCGTCCATGCTGTAATGTAAGAGAAGCAGAGTCAAGTGTTGATCAAGTACTGGATTTACAGCATAAAAACTCCCTAGAGCTCAGAAAGAACCCTAATCAGTCATGCCCGTGATTCAGAGAATACTGCCCGAGTCTTTAACACACTGCTGCGACTGTTCCTCTAAACTCCCTCCTGCCTTTCCCCATTTTACTAAACCAGTCTATGACACAAAAACAGAGATAAAGGCCTTCCCCATTTAATGTACCTGACAAACAAAATGGAGAGAAGCCTTCAGGTTTAGCAAGGCCTCGGATGAGGTTGGTTTCACTTTCTAGAATGTACAAACGCATATGCAGTAGTGTTGTTCTCCCTTAGTCTCTCTCTCTCTCTCTTTCTCTCCCCCACTCCCTCCCTCCCTTGCGTGCGTTACTTCCAGGAAGTAGGGCAGTGAATAAACATAGAGGAAAGCCCCAAGAATACCAGCTCAGTGCTGCCTCTGATGTCAGAAGCTGAGACTCACACATACACAGGGCTGTATCGCAGAGCTGATGTTGCCAGATTGAGGGGATTCTGTACAACTGAGGTGCTTTTATTTGAAAAGCGTAGAGAAAAATATACAAAATGTAGGTTTATTTACCATGATTCAGGTGTGTTTCTTAAACGTAAAACACTGATAAATTGCATTGCTTAAAACTTCTGTTCTGTTCAGATGAAAATGAAGTCTTACTAAAAGTGACGCAATATTAGATCACTAAATGACTATGGAAGGATTTTTCCACTATGAAATTTTATGAGAACTGAGATAAAATTCAGCTCATTTTGCCCTGAGGCTAATCAAGGTTCAACAAAAAAAAGTTTAAATGAGTGGACTGAGTGGTAAATAGAGAAACTCAAGCCTAATTCCCTTTTACATCAGTACTGTTTATATTGTGTAAACTGCATATAATGGTCATAAGATAAAATGACTATTTTAAAATACATTTTAAATAAAAATATCTGTCGTATCAGTAAAAAAAAATTACCGCTGGGGAGGCAATGGGTGGGGAGCTGTTTAATTGTCAGAAAGAATTCCAAAGTAGAAGCTAAGGTGCCTTAAATATAAAAAGCAACCCTTGAAGAATCCTTTTTCTAAAAGTGTAGTGAAGAGAACTTAAGAGTTAATCATGCAACTAAAATAATGTACAAAATCTTTTGTCCAACACCTGATGAATGATCAAAATTCACATACAGCGTACCTTGAGAGGGGGTATACACTGTGCCAACATTTTCTGATACAAAACGTTTGGACATTTGGGTGGTTTTGGAACAATGGATTGTCTGGAAATCATCATACCAATCCAGAAATACTTCATGAGGTCCTGCGCATCACTGCCTTTTACATTCCCAAAAAATCACTAGACTTTATTTCCTTAAATTTCCCTATAGGGGTTTTTGGTTAAACCTAAAGTCCTGAAACAAAACAGCGTAATCATGACGCTTTTAACAGGAAGCTCAGAAGAAAAACTCCAATGAGGTGGAATCTATTCAAATGAACATCTTTCTAAGTGTTGCAGAATTAGTCAACTTCAATTCATATTTATTGACATACAACACAGTGTAGAGTACAGACTATCTAGACTTGCCAAGGGGACTGCCCCCCCCTAAATTTTTGTCTCTTCAATTGTGTACAGTCCCAAATCCCCAAACTGGGTATTGTTTATAACATACTTCAGAACTTAATGGATTCTTGTAAAGTAAGATTTCACAACATATATTTACAAAGAACCTATATTTAAACTGCACCATAAAAAAGATAAGATACACTTTTATTAACTGAAACAGAGGAGGTTCTAGTGCAGTGTCTAAGAGGATTGTCTGAGTGCAAAAATACAACTAGGTGACAAGCAAATAAGAGACTGGACTTTGCAAAGATTTTAGGATTCACTAAACATGCACTAAAGTGCTCAGTAAACTGCAGCACTCAGTATTGCACTGATCGTTTCCAGCTTAACAATCGTTCCAAATCAAATTGAAACATATGGATATATATTAATACATTAATTTTTTTAATATATGTGAATATTTTTAATATTTAATAAACATTAAATTTTAGTTGCAAGTTTTGCAAGTCATTCCTGTTATATTCTTTAAACAAAAAACCCCACTACATTACCACTACGTCAAGTCAAAAGTAACCCCATTAGATGGACATTTATCTTACAACACAGGTAGTGCAAACGTGTGATTTTCAGTTGTTTTGCCACAGGAAGCTGGAGTTACTCAAGGGGCATCATCAGATATCAATACCCACAATAGACAGGACTCTGGGCATTCAGTATGAGCATGGTCCCATTTGCACAGACTACAGGTTTGCACCAGAACACCAGACGTTTCTAATTACTGAGTGAATCCTGTGCAGTTACGACGGTGAAATGCACTTATATGCAGGCATATAGAGCATTATTTTGCCTGTAAACTTGATGAAAACACTGTATCATGTCTTTCACTGAAATAGTGGGATTCTGAGCTGTAGCAGGCTTTCCTAAACCTTCCACAAAACAGCATGTACAGAAGCATCAAATACAGCAGCACAGGACTAAACATGATATATACCAGGACAGCCATGTAGATTAGACTGATACTGCGGCTAATGTATTTGCCTATACAGTTCAAGCATTTATCTCAGTTATTTAATCCTTGGTTATGCGCAAAACCAAAGAAATTTATATCCAGTTTAGATTTCCATGCAAAATAACTACATGCAATACTGTTGCGATATATCTATATCATTTAATAAACACATTTTACACACACGTTATGCATATATTCCTGTTTATGCACCTACTTGTGTGTGTGTGTGTGTGTGTGTGTGTGTATATATATAATTGAGAGAAAGAAATATATATATTTCTTTCTCTCAATTATTTAAACCTTATGGAGGACGTAAGATGTCTAGAACAATGTACACAAGCTGCAGCCTCTATTTACAGGACTGTCGCCAGACATGCAACACATGCATGATATCCTGTAGTCGAAAATACCAAACTGTATTCTAACCAACACCAAATTTGCTGGTTACAGTGCAAAAGTCTGAGACCACAATGAAAATCTTTGATTTTTTTATTCATTTAAAACCAAATTAAAAAAAGAAAGTTTAATTGTTTTTTAAATTTTAAAGCAAAGAAAGAAAAGTCAATATCTTGCAGAATTAATATTCAAGATTCTGCATTATTTCTAATGTCACAATTTAAATGTAAGCAAATTTGTGATATTGTCCATGTTAACTCCTCTGTATAAAATTTTTTTTTTTAAAAATCACATTTTCTTTAGTCTTATCCCTTCTGCTGAAGTGTGGACATTTTCAGATGACACTTCAATGGATTTGACCTAACATGGATCATCAGATTTTACACAAACTATGCAAGTCCATGCCAGCTCAAGTGCACGCTGTCTGTCATTAACGCAAAAGGGAGGGAATACCAAAATACTAAAAAAAAAAAAAGAAGCCTAAAATTCATGTAAAAATATCAGAAATTCTACTTTTCCCACAAGTTGTTGCCGATAATATAATTTCTAATAAAAAAATGTTGTATTCAGTTAGAAAGGAATGCAAAATAAACACATTTTCACTAGTGCTCTCAGACCTCTGGACCACACTGGAGGCTGTATGTGAGAATGTTACCATTCTAATGACGTGTATATAAAAGTGTAAAGCTGATGTAAATAAATATGGTTCATACCTCAGAGCTCCAGCCATGCTGAAAGTTGCTGTACAAATCCAAAATGAGCTGTGGGAAATTTATACAAAAATGTTTTACACACTTGTTGCTTCCTGTGGATGTGATTCCCCCTCTTCCCCACAAATAAGCCAAAAGACCTGGTCGGTTAAGTCCAAGAAGTTCACAGACATTGTTAGGGAATTTCCAGCCTCCCCACACCTACCATTGCAGCTTGATGTGAACTGGTTAACAACAGCATTAAACTCTTCTTTATGCACAAAAAGACTGAAAAGTAAAGATCTAAGGGCCTAAAACTGTACTTTAAATTGTGTATCCGCTCACTGATATCCAGATGTTTTCCACAAAAACAGCTGCAGGTAAATATAGGTACAGTATGCACACATTGGCTCTGTCAGAAATCCTACTAGTGTACTAAACAGTATGAGAAAATTAAGTAAACATATTCAAAAACAATATTTACTAAGATAGTATGCATCAGAAGTAGTATGCAATACTTAGTATTACTTAGCATTAATTATTAAGAATTATAAAATCCTATTAATATCATCAATGTGTCAAATTTTAAACCTTCAAAGCCCATAGAAAGACCATTTCAAATAAAATGGCACCCAGTAATCAAGGGCTCAGTGCAGTTTTCTCGAATAGTACTTTAGCTATTGCAAGTACTACTATCTAATTATAGAGACTAACAACAAATGTTTGTTACACTCACCTGTATGCTGATAATCTTTACAGTGGTTAGTTTTTTTAAGTATATATATATATTAAAGCTAAAAAAAAAGTTTAGAAATCTCTCTTAAGCTGCAGAAGATATATTTCTGTCATCCTTGGCGTCTGAATTAGTTTTGGACTCAGTCCTAAGTGTCTGAACTCAGTCGCGTGTGGCGGCCATCGGAGCTGGAAAGCCCCGGCCTCAGAGGGGGAATTCCGTAACCACGTGACCTCTCAGGACGCATCCGATTGGCGCTCGTGAAGAGCCTAATTTGCATATGTTCCCAAACTTCCGCTCATGTGTCGTATGTTCAATGTTAAGGCTTGCGAAAGAGTGAAACTAAGCGCGTCAGTAACCGTAAATCGACAAAAAATATTTTTTTTACAATAAAAAATATTATGGACGTTATGTACCTTTATCAATAAATATCTGCATTTTGCTGTTTAAATCACAGGAGTGAAAGTAACAGGGTTGAGCATAGCAGTGGCAAATATACAAAATATATATTTGACATGCATCCATCATAATGTCATGAAGACATTTAGGGCATTCTAATGATTTACTTTCAATTATTTATCATTTTAAGTTAATTTACTTATTAAATCTGTAATTTGAACAACAAGGTTGTACATTCAAACTGAACTCATCAGTCAGTATCACAATGTCATTAAAGTAATGAAAAATGGAAAAGAATTAAATAAATGAATTTTCTTCTTCACATGAGCTTCAAGAAATTTAGATGATGCAACTTCCTACTGAACATGTGACTTGTGGGTTCTTCCAAATGTTTCTTTGGGGTGAATGTGTTCAGGTAACAGGGCTAGGTGAATGTTGTGGGACACTAAAATGTACTTTTTTTTTTTATAACCTATGACTCATGGAAAAAATGAGATTTTAAAAGAATTCACAAATTAACACAAATAATATCTATGAAATAGTTATAGTGACCATGGACAGGCAAAATGCTGTTTTACTAGTGCTGTGGAGGTTTTATTAGTGTTTTAAGGTATTTATCTGAAATATGCACACAGGTTGTTATGAAGAACATTTTATCTATGTTTAAAATGTTTTTACCTTTAGTTTAGACATCATTCTAAATGGAATACCAGTGGGACACAAACAGCGCCCGAACTGTTGAACCAACCTTATACAATATGTGCATAGTGTGTACCAAATTTTCATCAGCATTTAATCATCAGTATTAATCTCGTACAATTGGATTTCAGCTGCTTCTTACTTCCTGTGAACAAGTCATTTTCTCACTGACTCCAGTATGCATGCACACAAACCTAGATAATTCTCTCTTGATTCATTTCAGCACTGGAGTTCTTCAGGATTGTGCGCTGTGGACATTAAAGGTCTTTACCATTCATAAAAATATCACCCATCATAACAACTGTTACTTATGAAGTTCCATTAACCAAACCTTTGAAGGATGATAAAGGTATACTAAGAGGAAATTGTTTCTTCTTATAGTTGGTGACAAACTCATAGTCAGTTTATAGAAGCAAAACTAAGGAAATGATCTTAGATTACAGGAAGAGACATATCACACAAATTTAATGGCATGTTATAAGTGTGGTAATGGCCTCTGTGGTAATGGCCAAAGTATCTTGACACTGTTATTGACCAGCAGTAAAACTGATTAACTATACTTTTTGTGTATCAATAAAGATAGCATAAGGTTAGTCATTTTTATCAAGATTTCTTACTTTCTGTATTCAGTGTTGGGGGGAAAAGTGAATTTGCTCAGCAAGGTCATACTCACTGGGGCCAAGATTATCAATGCTGGTTTAAGATCCATATCCATGCTCACAGACTAACACACGCTCAGCTTAGCCAAAAAAAAGAGAGAGAGAAAGAGAAAGAGAGAGAGAGAGAGAGAGAGAGAGAGAGAGAGAGAGAGAGAGAGAGAGATATTTTGGCCAACTTTCTACCTAATTGTCCCAGTATATTCCTTTTAATATCAAGAAGTCAATACAGACCACCAGCCACACAACCAAACCATAAGAGCACAGACATCTTTTATCCATAGTATCACTACAAACTTGACAGATGACTAACATTTTAACCCATATATGTTTTTAAGATGAAGAAATACAAATTCCTATTGGGACAATGGTTTTAAGGTAAGGAATAAAACACGAGTTAGTGTGATACCATTACCATGCGAAAGTTGATTATTTTCCAAAAACATCATGTCCCAAAGTGGTTTATTCTCCTTATACCATAGAAATTTCCAATACTTTTTTAAAAATCTATTTATAGTTGCATTTAATGGTGAACATCCACAAAACGTTACTTCCCATTATCACTTACTTTATAACATCTATAAACGGATGTTCCCTCACCAGCCTCATTTTATTCTCTTTAAGTTAGTAAGAAAAAATGTAGCTTCTCAGGTTACTGAGAAAATGCAAAGCCCTCTGTTCTGAAGTCTTTCCTTTGTCAGAAAACAAAGGAACTTCTTTACCTCTGACTGTCATATGGGGCTGACACTGGAGACTCCTTCCAAAATGCTCAATTAAATGTCTCCTTAGAGAAAACTTCATCATATTAACAACTCCATATTACAATAAGTACATTAATATTAACCAGTGACATGAATTACAGCCAGCACTACTGTCAGAGCTGCTGTTATAGAAAATCAATCACCTTCTGTTCCAACAGATTTGAGAATACAACAGTGCTGTGATATTACACAAGATCAAAAAATTTTAGCCAGTGTTTTAAACCTCATATACTGTTTCCCACGTTATCCATTTTATACTTGCAGATTATCATTACAATTTTTTTGATGCACTCCACATGCAGATTTCACAGTCTAATTCTGTTTTATCTTTTTAACAATATTGATTGTTGAAATGCTTCCCAAGTGTAGGTATTAACAAAGAAATACTACACCTTTCTGATACAGTAATGTGAAATTTTTGTCAGGGACAATATTCCAGAAATGTAGGACTCCTAATTCCTATTTGGAGTTGAGACATTCATGCATTTGAGAGATTTTAAGAATTGTTTCAAACAGTGCGAATGCAGAGCTAATTTATTGGTTAAAATCAATCATCAATGTATTAAAAGGTGAGTATAAAATATATCCAGGTCAATATTTAAATCAGTGCTTTTACAAAATTTCATTTTGCAAATTACACTTACATAGACACAGAAATAATTTAGATCCATATTGTTTTTACATATTACAATTATTCCAGGTCTGAGTTGAAAAAAAATTGTATATAAGCAAGTAATAAATATAAAGGCACACTTTCATTGCTTCAAGCTTCATGTGAAATAAAATCTAACAGCAAGAAAGTCTGTATGATAGGAATGCTGTTTTCATCACAGTCAAAATGGCTGCGGATGGTGAGATGAAACATGGACCTTGGAGCAGACAGGATGGAGTGGATCCTCTTAGCCACCACCTGAACAAATCTCTCCTCTGACACAGGAGCTGTGGGATAAAAGTAGCATTGAGAAACGCTTTAAATAAACAACGATTGGTGTGAACATGGAAGAGATGCTGTAGGAGGGGAAGGAGGAGGAGGAGGAAATGGAAGAACAGGAAAGGGTTGGTTTCATTGGTTTTTTTCAGGTCTCACCTATGGTCTTGTGTAGCTTGTCTGGTGGGGTGTTGAGCAGGATCTTCTGCACAAGTGTAGGTGGAACATGCACACAGACCTGACTCTGTCCCTCTCTCACAATCAGAACTACAGGCCTAGAAACACATGCGTGGCTGTTATTTAAACTGACAGCATTGATGAGAGAGGATGGAAAAATAAAAAAAAGAAAAAGAAATGTGGTGTTAGCATTTAATACTACAGTCCTTCCATCTTTCTTCTACTTTAACATGTATTACTTGGACAAAATGTCTTTTCTATAGATGACAAAAATGTCAAATAGCGTGTTAAGATGTTAATATCAGTTTTAATGTTTGCATTTTTCTTTGTGAATATGACACAACTATTCTAATATTACCCTTGTGTCTTATTTACTGACACCACCCTCTTTTACATCAATCAGCCATAACATTAAATCCACCTGTTATATAACATATAAAATGTAGGTCCCCCTTGTGTCGCCAAAACCGTCAAGGCATGGACTCCACAAGACCTCTGAATGTCTTCTGTGGTATCTGGCACCATGAGCAGATCTTTTAAGTCCTGTAAGTTGCAAGATGGGGCATCCATGAATTAGACTTGTTTGTTCAGCACATCCCACAGATGCTTGATCAAATTGAGATCTGGCGAATTTGGAGGCCAAGTCAACACCCTGAACTCTTTGTAATGTTCCTCAAACCATTCCTGAACAATTTTTGCAGTATGGCAGGACGCATTATCCTGCTGAAAGATGCCACTGCCATTAGGGAATACCGTTGACCTGAAGGGGTGGACTTGGTCTGCAACAATGTTTAGGTAGGTGGTATGTGTCAAACTAACACCCACATGAATGGCAGGACCCAAGGTTTCCCAGCAGAACATTTCACAGAGCATCACATTGCCTCCGCTGGTTTGCCTTCTTCCTATAGTCCATCCTGGTGCCATGTCTTCCCCAGGTAAGTGACACACACACGGCCGTCCACATGATGTAAAAGAAAACGTTATTCATCTGACCAGGCCACCTTCTTCCATTGCTCCATGGTCCAGTTCTGATGCTCACGTGCCCATTGTAGGCACTTTCAGCAGTGGACAGGGGTGGGGTCAGTATGGTCACCCTGACCAGTCTGCAGTTACGCAGCCCTATATGTAGCAAGCTGCGATGCACTGTGTGGTCTGACATCTTTCTATCATACCCAGCATTAACGTTTTCAGCAATTTGTGCTACAATTGCTCTTCTGTGGGATTGGACCAGACGGATTAGCCTTCACTCCCCACGCACATCAATGAGCCTTGGACGGCCATGACCCTGTCACCGGTTCAGCAGTTGTCCTTCCTTGGACCACTTTTGGTAGGTACTGACCACTGCATACTGGAAACAACGCACAAGACCTACTGTTTTGGAGATGCTCGGACCCAGTCATCTAGCCATCACAATTAGGCTTTTGTCAAAGTCGCTCAGATCCTTACGCTTGCCCGTTTTTCCTGCTTCCAACACATCAACTTCGGGAACTGACTATTCACTTGCTGCCTAATATATCCCACCCCTTGACAGGTGCCACTGAAACGAGATAATGAAATGTTATTCACATCACCTGTCAGTGGTTTACTGTTATGGCTGATGAGTGTACAACATTGTATATCCTCTAATTAGATTTTAATTGTCTCTCAAATGTAATTTTTGACCCCTTGTAACCCCACACAACATTTCTGTAGAAGAAGCCTTTATTTCTGTCATATGTACACTCAAGCACAGCGAAATTCCTCCTCTGCATTTAACCCATCTGAAGCAG
>JAOTRR010000043.1:24128128-24141153 GCA_028570945.1 Gogo arcuatus | reverse complement strand
TCAGATTGTGAAAGAGTGGTTCAGGAAGCATGAGGAATCATTTTCACACATGAATGACCCACCACAGAGTCCCGACCTTAACCCTACTGAAAGTCTTTGGGATGTACTGGAGAAGACTTTATGGAGTGGTTCGACTCTCCCATCGTCAGTACAGGATTTCGGCAAAAATTTAATGCAACTCTGAATGGAAATAAATGTTGTGATGTTGTATGAAGTTTTTTAAACAATGGCACAGCGAATGTGCACCGTAATCAAAGCTAAAGGTGGTTCAACAAAATATTAATGTGTGCGACTTTTTTTTTTTTTTGGCCAGGCAGTGTCTAAATCTGCTACAGCCAGATTTCTGTAAAGCTGCTTTGTTATTTTTAAAATGGGCTACACAAATAAAATGAAGTTAATTGAAACTATTTTAACATAATTACTTCTTATATACACTGAAATTCCCTTATCCTGTTCCCAACAAGTGTTTGCGATGTAGCCAGAGAATGACCTGCTGGGCCAGAGCCCTTACAGCAGGAACAAAGGAAGCTTGTTACAAAGAATTCTAAATGTTGGAAGACAGCCTGAGACATTTCACTAGCCCTCGGCTTAGTAAAATAAAACACTAGCACATGTGGGGCATTCAAAAGATTTCTTCTTCATTTCCAAATACTGTTTCCAGGTGTGTTATTCTGCAGAGATTACTGGATGATATGTAAAGCAGTGGCCTCATCTTCTGAACAAAAGCAAAGGACTAGTTATAGTGTACATGTGCTCCTGCAGATATAGGAGACCTTTGAACTAACTTATGTCAAATTGGAGCTTTAAAATGCTTCCATAACTCTGCTTGGCTTTGTATCATCACCGAACATGTTATTAATGATGCCCCAGTGTGTTTGTGGGTTTACTGCTAAACGTCCCTCATATATCAGATCTCTAATGAACCATGCACTAATGAAAATATGGCATATAGAGACCTCAGTCACTCTTTGTGCCCTATATCATCAGGTTTGTAACTACTGTGTGACTCTGACCTGTGATGTCGCAAAAGGCCTTAGTAACAGACTGCAAAGCATAATTTCTATATTCAATACATTATGTATGTCTAAAGCTAAAGCACTCAGGGATTATAGGTGTGACATTAAAAAGTGTGCCTCTGATTACTGTAACAGTTTACAACAGTAAATAAAAGTCTTTCAGTTGGTAGATCTTTCTGTTTGTGATTGCTCTTGTGCTTATGCTGACATCACTTCACTCCCACTGTAAGGAACTGAAAACAGTCCTATGCTCCCTGTACGTGAGAGTGCCGCCACCTGCTGTCCACTGTGTAGACTAGGGGTACATAAAGCCTGTCCTAGAGGACAATTTGGTGATTTTCAGGCTCAAACATGCCTACTAATTCCAGTAATTTATTGGTGAGTTGAATCAGGTGTCTTTGATGACAGAAATTACTAAACTGTGCAGGACTCTGGCCCTTCACGACTGGAGTTGTGGACCTCTGGTGTAGACCTTCTAAGGCAGTGTTTATCAAACTTGCACTCAGGGCTCTCCACCTAGATGGTCCATCCCTGTGTTGTGTGAGGACTGGTTTGAGAACCACTGCTCTAAGGTGAATGCATCTTGTATACAGTTTATGGTGATTACATGCACTCTAATCTGATTAAAGCAGTTAACAACATTCATTCTTTCATTCATTCATCTTCAGTAACTGCTTTATCCTGGTCAGGGTCGTGGTGGACCTGGAGCACAAGGCTGGGACACCAGTCCATCACAGGACCATGCACCATGCATACATACATGCATTCATAACTACAAGCAATTTAACATAGCCAGTACAACCACAAGCATGTTTTTGGGAAGTCGGACGAATCAGACAACCCAGATAAAACCCAGAACAGAAAGACATGGAGTGAACATGTAAAACTCCACACAGTAATCTTAACAGATTGAACCAGGCACACTGGCACTGTGAGGAGGCAAATGCTGCCCACTATACCACCATGCCACCTAAAGAGCATACAGTGGTGGCACAGTGGTTTGAGCTCTGGACTACTGATCAAATGTTTGTGAGCTTGAATCACTGTGTTGCCAAGCTGCCACTGTTGGGCCCTTAAGCAAGAACCTTAACCTTCAACTGCTCAGCTCAATGGTAAGTTGATTTGAATAAAATAAACACAAAATGTCATGTAAAGCCATTATCAGAAATCAAGAAACCCTGGATTTTAACTCTGGTATCCCATTCAGGGTGTATCCCTGCCTCACAGCCAGTATTCCCGGGATAGGCTACGGATCCACTGCGACCCTGACCAGGATAAAAGAGGTTATGGAAAGTGACTAAATGAGTGAAGTGCACCTTTATGGCCTCTTTAGTTTCTATGTTAAAATCTGGCTAAGAAGTTATTATTTTATGGAAAACACTCCAAAATAAAAATTTTCCTTACTCTGGTGTGTTTATTTTTTCAGAAAAAGAAAGACAGGCCAAAGTACACAGTCACAGGGCAACATCTCCAAGTTGATATAGTAGAGATCTGTGGGAAACACCTGAAAACGTTTCTATGGCAACTAGTGCAAAACAAATAGAAGACCTATACAGTTTCATTCAAAATGCTGATTCATTATGAAACATAAGCAACCATTATCTCTTCTCTACACTTTCTACACTGCATAATAAGCGTCATTGTGTGTGTTAGTGGGGGGCAAAAGTTAGAAGACAAACAGAAAGTAGAGCAGACTCAAGAAAATACTGCATTTACACTACATGTTACTGCCTCTATCCTTCCTGTAGTACATCTCTGAACATTCCTAAATGTCCTATCCTCCGCTTGTCTCTCAACATCCTTTTCCTGGACTTAGCCAGCTTGGAGCACAGGAGAAGTGACGAGGAGAGAAATTCCAGTGGCCTGCCAGGAGAAATGGTCTGTTTCCTCATTGGCCTAGCAGACCACCATGTGTGTGTGAGGGTTAGGGGAGTAAAAAAGGCTGATCTGCAGGCTGGAGAGCAGCTCAGTTGCATTGTTTCAAGTTCTGTGACCTTTCCAGGGGAGGTAGGGTGGTGGGAGGTTCATTTCCGTGGATTGTTGCAGGACTTTGAAACCATTACAAGGAGGAGGAGAGGAGAGGAAAGGAGGGGGGGTTCTGGAGGAGTACACTTGGGGCCTGATAGGAGGTGGGGGGTACCAAAAGAGATTTTTGAGATGGGGAGGTGTGTCCAAAAAGCAACAACAGCTTTAAAGCCACTATTGCTCTCAGTAAGGCTTCAGAAGCGCAGAAGACAGCACACGTGTGTGTGTGCGTATGTGTTTGGTGAAGGAGGCAAGCAGACATGATTGTGCTGAAAGTGTTTCTGTTACTGCAGGGCCTGCTGCTGGCAGCATGGTGTGATGTTTGGCCCAGAGATCAAGAGCTGAAAGATGGAGAGGAGGAGCAATTAAAGCACACGCCACACCAACACCAAGGTGATTGGGATCATGGAGACCCATATGGATATTTTCGAACAGGTCATCACAGTGCTGGAGCAAAAAAAGAAAGCCCTGATGTCTCTGAAACTGTCCATTACCCACTGGAGCATGGGCATGTTAACCCCAGTCATGGACATCCACCTGAGGATCTATCTGTGGATGCAGAAGGTGGTTCAGCAGAGACCTCCAGCAATAACACTCCAACACGCATGGGGTAAGTGTATAATGATGCAAACCTTTGCAAGTATCTGCCATTCGTTCATTGTTCATTCATACCAATAATTCATTCATGAAGCTACAAAGCCTGCTTGCTAACAAAAGCAGCAATGTGTTTCTTTTGCACAGGATTCAGGGTGGGCAGATTAGAAAAAAATGAAAAACATCTGAGTAATGTGGCTATGATATAGGTTATTTGGTTGGACAGCCACCCAGCTAGTGCCAGAGCTGCTGGTCATGTAGCAAGAGCTGTGAAAACAAACAAAAAAAGACAAGCAAGCAAAACATGGGCGTCTTCTGAGAACACATCCATCATTCTCAATCTCTCAGGCTGCCCTCCCCAGGCAAGCAGTTATCTTCTTGATCTCTTTTGTAATTACCGCTAAGTTGACAAGGAAGCAAAACAAAAGCCTAGAGCTCATTAAACAAAAGCTAAGAGTTGCAGCAAACATCCACAATTACCCACAAAGTCTGGGCTGGAAATTCTCAAATACAGCTGTTCTGAAGGCGGCTGAGCCAGTTTTGCTCTTGTGGTATGGAAATCTGCATCCCAAGAGTGTCAGAAGTGCATGCGTTTCCTCTTACCTAGGGCTAACCAATAGCAATCCATCCTAACTACCCCAAAAGGACAAGCAGGTTTCCTTTAAGGTCTGAACCATGTTCCAGCTGGGTTTTGCACTAGAGCTGGATTCCGGCAGAGTATAACTTGAGCACATCCATCATATCACAGAATGTTCTGGAACAAGGCAAGCTTGCTCATGGTGTGCTCTCAAAGAGCCTCTTCCCAAAATGCTGCCATTAGAAGACAATCAACTTAGAAGTCTTTGTCTTTGCCACTTCAAAAAAAAAGAGCTTCCTCCTATTCTTGTAATGAAATGCAGCCTTAAGATAAGGGCATGTGGTTCATTGCCTGTACAGGAGAGAAGAAAACAAATAGGATATTCCCTGGTGTATAATGTCTGTCAGTGACTATGCCAGCTCAAAGATTAACAACTGGCCAGTTCTTTAAGTGTTGAGGCCCCATGGCAGAAGGTGCAGGTGATTGCAAAAGACTCTGTTTTTAAAAGGAAGGCATTTTTGGCCCCAATTTTGAACATACTACAGTCTGGTTCTCAATGTATCATTTTCAAACTAAGCATAGTCTCAGACTTTAAAAGCTTCCCAGTGAAACACACTCAGTCAGAGTGTAATTTGGAACAATTAACCTTCAGAAAACTGAATGTTTACCATAAAAGTTAAGTGTTGTTGAGGAAGGGTCTATTAAAGAGCAGATGTAATCAGGGGAGGTCCAAGCCTTCGGGGACAGAGAGAAAGGGGCTTTTCAGAATAGTGTTGAGTATTTGCACGGATGGACATCTCTGAATGAGCCAGTGAAGGATCGGGACAATGATGCAGAGAATTACATAGTATAATTGCAGAAAAACTACATTGAAGCACTGAAGGGTTTTAGTGGTGGACTGGGGATGTAGAACTAACATTTTGTCCAAATACCATTTAACATTCTTCAATTCCAGTTGACTGAAAAAGTGAATAAAATGTCAACATGTTATACACCAGTGAAATGAAACCTTTTGGTGAATCAAATGGGTGAGCAATGGGTAAATCAAATACCAACACTGGACAAACCTACTGCACCTCAAACTTCCCTTCTGCCTTAAATTTGCCCCCCATGATCTTTATAAACACGGCGTTTTGTTCTGCCTTCTCTTTCTATCCCTTTGTGCCCTGTTGCTATGTTCCCAATCCCACTCAATTTCGTGCACTGGATTTAGTTAATCTGCTTTTATTTAAAGTTAGGTCCCTGAATGTTGCTCCAACTTTGGAGCTGAGAGTGAGAGACTTTTGGACACAGTTTATTTTCTTAACCAAGGTCTGAATATATCACAGTTGGTCATCTAGGTCTAACTGATCTTGTAGTTAAACCAACAGTAAATCATTATGTGCTGCAATTTAGGGTTTAACAAAAGAAAAACAACCTGATTTTATCTCTCCAGGATGTAGATATTTATTCTAACAGATCAAAACAATGGCAAGATTGTAACACAAAGCTGTAACAGTAGTACATTGCGAAATGCGGTTATCCTCACGTCATAACCAAGAGGAGTAGAAACAGACAGGAATCTGTGCACATGTTATGGTCTGTGATAATTCTATGAACATAATGTATGTTACTACAGGATAGATGTCGAATTTTATTTTAGTGAGTAAATGAGGGTCGTAGGCTGAGGAGAGTCTAAAAGACAGACACCATCATACTCTTCCTTCCTGTGAGGAAGCAATGCATCTGGAACAGGATAAGCAAATAGAAACACAATGCTTATGAAGATGCATATCCATGAGGTCATCAGCAGGCAGCAGGAAGTGACTCACATGGACATAGGGCAGCACTGTCAGGCTGCTCATGGTGAAGCAAAAACATAAAGAACAGAAACAAATGAAAGCAAACAAGTCAATACATGTCATAAGTAATAAGTAAGACAGTAGGTTCCTCATACTACATTTTCCTTGCTTCTGGAATGCTTGGTAATCTGTTGTGAATGAGAAGTAGGTAGACTGGGCAGGGGACGGGAAAAGAAGCTGCTAGAAGTATTCTATTCATACTGTCTTTAACAAGGCCATGCTGCCAAGATAAACTTTCCCAGTGTTCCCTTCTGGATCCAATGCTAGTTAAAGTAGCAACTCCTGATTTGACCAGGACCATATGTCTCCATATGAATCTTCCTCATGTCTCCTTTATTGGAGTCAGCTGGATAAACCAATATGTCCTTGGGTCAGGGAAGTACACATGATTACTAAATGCCTCTCTGTCCTGTTTACAATAGGGTTTAAGCATCAATAATTACATAATGACATGAAGTCCAGGTATATTATGCTACAGAGCTTATAGCTGCCCTGCTAGAGGTCATTACTTATGTAAAGCAGATATCAGAATTCCTTATGATATTTAGGATAAAGACACTCACGATATTTGGGTGGGAATAGCTGATGTGTTTGATATTGTTGTGTTTAGTGGTTTATATGTTTTCCTGCAGCATTTGCTAGGTGACTTCACTGAACTTTAGGTGAAGTTCAGAGGTAGGAAAAAGTCATTAGCTTGTAATGAAATATTATGAGAAAAAAAAAGAATTTTGTGTTCAAGTAATTAATGATAAACCAAAACACAATATTACTAGGAACATGAAATAAGATAAAACAGACAATTTTGATTTCAGGTCGCTTTAAGGGAAGCGATTATTAAGTATGTGATATGAAATTCCAATGTGTCTATTGCAAGTTGAATCAAGAAGGTTTTTGTTTCGCTGGACTTCAAATGAGTAACATTAATTATCATGAATCAGTCAAAAATCAGAAACAAAAAGAATCATAACAATGAGTCATTTCAAATTGCACACAGTGTTAAACATGGCCATTGAACTGTACACAAATAACACAAAGATTAGTCTGCAAGTCTCACACTCCCACAAGTACAAAATGAGTTAACATTTGAGCAGGAACTGTACAATCACATTGAAAACAATAGCCCACAGTGAAAAAGTGGATTTGGCTGATGATGACAGAATGCATATTGGCTTACTCATGATCCAAGAGGAGTGAACAAGTAAAGATAAAAATTGTTATCTAAAACTAATTTCCCATTACTCCCACTGGAAATACATCAATAAAAGAAGTGAGTACAGACAGCACTTTGGCTCTCACATCTGTAATATGGCGTAGAGCCCCCACTCAGTTTATCGGGGTTGGCAGTCTGAAAGATTGTATCCTCCATCTCATCCAACATAAATTAACTACAGCCAGATGTTATGATGAACAGTGTTGTCTCAAACATAATACTTTGTGTCAGCTCTAGATAACACCCTAATGACCCCCATTGTATGGAGCAAGAACACCTCGGCATCAGCATTCTAATTTCTTAATGGAGTTTTTGGATAGTAGGCAAGAAGCAGGGTATGCAAGGCTGTTTTTAGAAATTATCATGTGTGGGGGTTTTAAGCCAGGCATTAAGGTTTCCTGAAAAAGCTATGAGCAATAGTACTGGTACAGAGTCATTATATTTACACCTGTCACACCTAGTGAGAGTCAACCATGTGTAGTGGCCTGAGAAAACCCTTTACATTGTGAAATTGTCTAACTATACTTCTGAAAAATTAAATATATAGTAAAGTTGTAGCAAGTCTGATTATGACCAAGAAAGAATAGGGAGCAATTTGTGGTGAAAATTCTATTCCGACCATGGTGCAGGAACATCAAGGTCATTTTGATAGCTGGTGTCTGACTACAAATTTAATCGATTAAGCTTATGTCAACTTCACTAAGGCACATAACTAACCACCAATCCTTGATCAAAGCCTGACATTTACTTGTGAGGTTTTGGACATCTTCAGGCAGACAAACTGTCTCTTTGCCCAAAATGATCTTTGTTGGGAAAATCTAGGCAAGATTAAAAAGCAAATTAAAACACTGCCACATAATTTTGGTGAAATAAATTATTTCTTAATAAACAGTACAACTTATTTTGGCAAACATCAGCAACATCTGTCGAGATTTCCCAGGCCATCACACATTTAGATCAAGAATACAAAACACTTGATGTCCTTAAAGTCCATCCAACACACAGATCCTCCAGATTTCTTCCTCACATCATCTGAGGAATGTACCATTTACTAAGTGCAGAAACTCAATTCTCAAACAAGCTCTAATTTCCAATATTGCAACTCTGTCCTTCCTCATATTCCTCCATGCAATATTTCCTTTACAGAGCATTCAGGATGCTGTTGCTCGCCTGGTCATTGCACCCTAAAGTTCTCTCATATGACCCCTTACTCAGGTCACTCCACTGGCTTAGTTTATCTTTGCAGGCATTCTCTTATTCCAGGCATCAACGATCTAAATGCCACACAAACATGACCAACTAGGGGCTTTCGTTCTTAAATCGGACTAATTCTACTGCTGTTTTCTTGCAGAAACTGGTGTGCATTTGTGCAAAAGCGTGTAGTCACCATGGCAGTGTCCTGCGGTAGTGAGAAATACATTATCAAGTCCCAGAGTCCCTGCCCTAATGGGACACCAGACTGCCATCTGATCATGTGAGCGAGCTCCAAACCTTTTTGTTGTGTTAATCCCAAATGCTGCAAGTACAAATGATAATAACATTATATGTGGTTTTGCTACGTAGGTACAAGGTGTCTACTCGGCCGGTGTACAGAGAGAAGCAGAAGATCTTCACGGCACTCTTGTGGAGATGTTGCCCTGGTCATGGTGGAGAGAACTGCGAGGATATTGGTATTAAATGGTCATATGAGAAGCATAGATTTTAATTAGATTGTGGCTCTTGATAAAATTTTTTTTAAAAAAAGCATATTGTTCCATAAAACTTCAGACCCTGTCAGTCTTTGACAATGTTTTGCTTTAGCACTTAAAGTTATAATATTCTGGATGCATTTCAAGTCACTCGTGTTCTTGTTTGAATACTATCAAAAAAAGTCAATGTGGAGACCATCTTTGAGCAGATAATTTAGACCAGATTTTTTGGCCTTTAAAATAGCCTTTAGCTGATCCAGTGGAACGGGGTCATGTTTACAGGAAACCTATTCATCTTTTGCCTCTTTTCTGCCCTCCAGTGGAAAATGGTCATGTCTCCGAGTCCGAAGTCTCCAGCAGGGACATCAGGCTTCATCCTGGGGGTCCAGAGCTCAATGATTCAGGTATTTGCCCATGATTTGTTCTGCCTTTACTGTATGTTTACCTCCTTCAAGCAAGCACACTGAAAGAGAGCCCTGCTTACTCCATTGGCCAGTCCCAGATGTAGCAAAACAAACTGAGGAAACAATGAAGCATAAGGCAAATCGGTAGCTGACTGTGGGAAGGTCATCACCCTCATGGGAAAAGGGAAAGGGTGTGTGAACAACAAGTTCTGCCAGGATTTAAAGCAAGGTCACTGAGTGGGGTGTGTGTGTGACTGGCCCGCTGTTGCTCCCTTAGAGAACCCAAAACAGAATATGTCTCCACTAAAGCACACTAAGTAAAAAACACAAATAAACTAAGTGGAATAATAGTACATTTCAGGGCATATAAAATATCACAGATCTAAAATAGACCTGGGATTTTGGCTGGTTTACCATACAATATAAGGCATACAAACAAAAGACTTACTATGATCTCATGGAATACACCCAAATACACCCGCCACCTCTACCGAACACACTTTCAAGATCAAGACAAAATAAGACAATGTTACAGAATTTAAGCAAACAAGACTGACATCGTTTTCCAGACATGGCTAAGTTTGTGAAATGTTCATGAATTGGGAAGGTCACAAATTCCTGACTTTATTGAGTTCAATTCTGGAACATGTGATTTCCAAGCAAAGTGGGGGAAAAAGTTTCTGCATCAAAGTACTGGTGATATTGAAAATAAGTGTAACTTTCCAGATTCCATTAAGCTACCAAACTGCTTGTATTCTCCTCAGGAGCTGAGAAGCTAACCCACGACCAAAACCAGGAGCAGAATGACCACCAAGAGTCCAAGCACTCGTTATACGAGTCCCTGAGGTCTGAGGAGAACCAAACAGAAAAACAGCACAGCTATGACTACACTCCAAGCCCACACACTGGCCATGGGCCTCACTATGAGAGAGGTGGTAAGAGCTGGATTAAAAACTCTGCTATGTAAGGAATTATTTCAGGTAGACACATTCAAAAAGTTCCAAAGAGTCTCTGAAAAGCTAAAAGTTAGTGAGTGAGATATCCTAAGATAGGCTTTAAGTGCAAGATATGTAAATTGCTGGTTTATTTGTTACTTCCTCGGCATATCTAATAACCTGGCAGCTCAGTGATGAGGGGGAAAAAAAGTACATCCTCTTTCAATTCCATGACTGATACACTATATGGCCAAAAGTATGTACACACCTGACCATCACACCCGTATGTGCCCATGCCAAAACAACAGGCATTAATATGAAGTTGGTCGCCCCTTTGCTGCTATAACAGTCTCCATTCTTCACTTTATTTTAGAAGAGGCCATTCCAGTTCTTCCACTCCAGCCGTGGAAAACAATTTGCAATTTTATTAATCTCGCTTTGTGGCCAGGGGCATTGTTGTGATGAAACAGCTCTGAAATTACTCTGAAAATATTGGGGTCTTTTCAGATCTAACTTAAGCTGTGGTAGCATGTTCTTTTTGGAAAAGGGCTTTCTCCTGGATACCCTTCCATAAAAGCTGGGTCTTGTTCCGTCTTTTTTCAGATAATCAAGTCAATAACTTCAATATTTTAAATTCTTTGTGATTAGGAGAGTGATGCTCACCCCTGGAAAGATTGTGAATTTCCCTGAATGTCTTCCATTTCCTAGCAGTCCTTCTCAGTATAGAATGTGTTTTAAATTGTTTGGAAACGGCCTTACAACCCTTTCCAGATTGATAAGCAGCAACAATTCCTTCTCCAAGACCACTGCTGAAGTCTTTTCTTGGCTCATTTCATGGCACAAACTTGTTAACACCATGCCAAGGTCTTTTTCTCATTACTGAGCGTGTGTGTGTGTGTGTGTGTGTGTGTGTGTGTGTGTCACACACACACACACACACAAACACACACACACGCCAAGTTGTCAGTTTTTATTGGGTTAATTTATTAAGAAACTAAAAAAACTAAAGTAAAACAAACTAAAATGAGATTCTGTGGATTTGGCCCTTACATTGGGGATTTTATGTGGAACCTTTACATTCATTCATCCATCTTTAGTAACCCCTTTATCCTGGTCAGTGTCACTGTGGATCTGGAGTCTATCCCAGGAATCCTGGGCATAAGGCAGGAATATATGTATATCCTGTATGAGACACCAGACCTTCACAGGGCACCATGCACACACATTTACAGACTCATTCATACCTAAGGGCAAGTTAGCATAGACAATCCACCTACTGGCATGTTTTGGGAGGTGGGAGGAACCCGCAGAACTCTGAGGAAAACCACACAGACACTGGAACAACATGTGAAACTCCATCAAAACTGTCTGCTGCATGGAACCATTCCTGAATGTGAAAATCCTCCTTAATGGTTCTACGCAGAATCCTGTAGAGCTTCTCAGAAAGACGATATAGGGACTCAACCCTTTTAGGGTGCTGAATTAAATATTTTAGCAAGCTTGTAGTTTGATTAAACACATTGATCTAAACACAGACTTAGACAATCAATCTTAAAAGCATAAATCATAAAGCATTTTAATTCCATAATGTGATGGATTAGGCAAGAAAGGACATTTGGCTTGATTTTAGAATATAACCTTAACTAGACTTTAATTAACAATGCAACTGATTTCAGCTTGTCTTTCTCAGTATTAGCTACATGCATATATTTTTAAAAGAAACAAAAAAACAAAAACTTATTGGTGTGAGCATTGTCCTGCTGTATACACACGGTCAGAGTGTGTCTGGTCTACAGCCTGTCTCCTGCATATCCTTACAGAGAGAGCACAGGGTTCCTGCAGCCGTAAGTATAATTCTTGCTGCTTTGTGTAGTGACTCCTCATGCTCACCATCTCCCTCTCTCTCACTGCAGCTTCCTGCCCAGGATATCCGTTCTTTCTCTGGGAAAAAAAGTCCCTCAACATATTGTACATACAGAATGATGTAATGGGATGTAATTGACATGCAGACTGCAATACAGGATGAAAACATGTTCCGTCATCAAATATATGACAAGCTGTGAGAGCATTTCCAAAGCAACTGGTGGCAGTGATGTAATGGGATAAATGCATTTACACATTTAACCCAACCAGGTCAGGTTAGTAGAGTATAGGAAAGTAATAGTATAAAATAGAAAAAAGAAAGGGGAGATTGGAGAACCAATAAATAAACAAACAAACAAACAAATAAATCAAGCCTTCAGGTGACTAAGGATCACCCTGATGTATCTAAACCACACACCCACCATGTATGTATTATCTGACTTCATTACAGTTACAAGAAATCCAATAAAGGCCCTTATAAACAAACAATTGTGTACAGAAGAGTTTGGCATATGCCAAATTTAGAAAACTCTGATTATTTAGCAATTATCTAGAGCTTTCCTTTTATCAGATTACAGACAGGATTTATTTCTCCAAGGTGAAAAGAGCGAAAGGGTGCTATTTGCACTTGGTGATATAGTAGATGTATTTTTTTTTTTGTATTCGAAGGCTGCTGGTTTTACAGAAAGTAAAATTTCCTATTATTTTTCACTTATTCACTTAACTATTTACAAAAAAGGGCGTGCACACACACACACACACGTGTGTGTGTGTGTGTGTGTGTGTGTGTGTGTGTGTATACACAGCTCTGGAAAAGATTAAGAGACCACTTCAATTTTTTCATAAATCAGCATTTCTATGTATGGCAGCCA
>JAOTRR010000043.1:24118007-24128028 GCA_028570945.1 Gogo arcuatus | reverse complement strand
GCTTTGCGACAATTCTGTTGTTAAAAGCGCTATATAAATAAACTTGACTTGATGTGACTTGGTGCATGCACAAAGCAATAACACAACCTGGAATACCAAAAACTGAAGAAAAATAGCTCACACCATTCATTAGCATATACTGTATGGTAGAAAGACTCAATTCTAAGTAAGTACGGTTTTATTGTGAAGGGAAAAGTTCTCAGCAGCTCACTTAGAGTGAGAAAATGCATGCAGTGCCTTAAATTGCTGTGAACCAGAAAAGGGTTCTTGGATGGAGAGGTGATATTTAGAAACTGAATGGGAACCATGGTGAGTAAAGTGCAGCACAGTAAGACAGACTGAATCCATTTGGCAAAAAAATCACATTAATGCCATGTCAAATGTCCTGAAGATTTTCCTATTTCTACTATTCACCTGGAATCACATGGAAACACATATGAAGAAGGAAAAATAATTGCTTTGATGAAAACAATGCAGTGAAAAAGTTTGAATGACCCTATGGCTTAAAATGCCTTTCTGGAAAGTTCCTACTTCCCACCTCAGACCATTCACTGTTCAAGATCAGAAGAAGTTAGAATATAAAAAGCATTCAAATAGCTTTTTAAAAACATGGGAAAACTTGTTTAATTTGTGCCTCATTTATTTTACAGTCTTACCTTCTTTATTTATTGTACACTCTTATTCTACATACAATATATGGCCAAAAGTGTGTGGACACCTGACTATTACATCCATATGTGGTTCTTCCCCAAACTGCTACCACAAAGTTGGAAGCACACAATTGTATAGGATGCCTTTGTATGCTGTAGATTTAAGGTTTCCCTTCACTGGAACTAAGAGGCCCAAACCTGTTCCAGCATGACAATGCCCCTGTGCACAAAGCGAGGTTCATGAAGACATGGTTTGCCAAGGTTGGTGTGGAAGAACTTGAGTGGCCTGCACAGATCCCTGACCTCAACCCCACTGAACACTTTCAAGATAAATTAGAATGCTGACTATGCACCAAGTCTTCTTGCCCGACTTCAGTGCCCACTAATGCTTTTGTGACTGAATGGGCAGAATGCCCCATAGCCACATTCCAAAATCTATTGGAAAGCCTTCCCAGAAGAGTGGAGTTTATTAGAGTAGCAAAGGGAATGTGCTGTTGACCAAACACATATGGGTATGTTGGCAAGGTGTCCACATACATTTGGCCATATAGAATATGTAAATCCATTAAGGGTTCCTCCAGAGCAACAACCAAGGAATTTTAAAGGTTTTAGATTTTACTTTTCATTGTTTATAGATTGTTCAGCAATTCACCATCAATAGAACAGAAAAAAAAAATGAAAAATGTGAAACGAATAGTTCAAAACGAATAGCCCATTAAATGATCCAAATATCATCCTGTGTTTAGTGATCATAAAGCTTTTCAAACATATCTGACTTTCTCTGTGAGACTTCCAAGGTGGAGAGCCATTCAAATTGATTACTCCTACTTGGGATTGTAAATGTCCCAATTCCCACTTATTCATGAATACAGCATAACTCCTTGATTGTGTTTATATGTCCATCTTATAACATCCTGTTACATACATACACACACCCCCAACATGTGCCCCATATTGCACAACCAACAAGTAAGCAACCATCATTACATGCTTTTGCTGTGGGCAAATCATTTTTTTTATTGCAATAACATAATAAGAAATATAACACAATTTAATCCTTAACAGTGCTTTCTATGAGAAAACCTGCTGCTAGAAAACAGGGATTGATTTGGACAGTAAGTTAGCTGTGCTGCTTCTCAACATGTTGCTTCTGCACAAATTATGTGAATATTGAATCTTTTATCAGCTTAACATAAAGACTCATGCAGGTTCATCTCTTGTCTAACCAGATAAAGCAATGCTTTTGGATGAACCACCTTGATAGATAAACTAGATGCCTACAGTAAGTCAGGTCGATGTGATTGTGATTGGTTGAAACCTCCAAGCATGCAAAGAATACAAATTACATAATTGCTCCCCTACTGAGTAGTATGGTGTGGTGCAGTGGTTAGAACTGTTGCCTCAGAGCAAAACGGTTCTGAGTTTGAACCTGGCAGCTGACTGGGGCCTTTTTGTGTTGGGTTTGCATGTTCTCCCTATGCCTGTGTGGGTTTCATCTGGGCGCTCCGGTTTCTTCCTGCAGTCCAAAGACATGTGGATTTGGTCAACTGGCTACTCTTAATTGCCTGTGAGTGTGAATGATTGTTCATCTCTGTGTTAGCCCTGCGATAGATTGGCAACCTATCCAGGGTGTACCCCTGAAGTGAGCTGGGATTGGCTCCAGCTTCCCCAGTGACACTGACAGATAAGTGGTATAGATAATGGATGGATGGATGCTTCCCTACTATAAAACCAGACACTTCACTGTGATGTGATATAACATGAAGTGTAACTGAATGATCAGACCTTGTTGCTTTTTTCCCCTTTATTTGTTTTTTTTTTCAACTCCATTTGAAATCCAATGACCCAACCAATCCAGTTGATCAGTTTCAGGCACGCCTCTGCTGTCTTCACACTAACCCCATCAACGCACTCAGCTTTAACCCTCAGTGGCACTCACAGTGGTGAGTGAATGCTCCTCCTTCCCTTTCTCCCTCTCTCCATCTGTCTACTTTCCATCTCTATATCAACAGCCTGACTGACAGTGCAGTGCATGATTGACATATCGTACCCATTATTTATCCACTATACTAGAACAAGGTCACTCAAGCCTGAATTCCATCTGTACAAGCTGGACACCATCACCAGAAAGATTTTCTACATTATGCTTTAATTAATATTCTGCATTGCATAATTCTGCCAGTGCTTCTGTTTGACCGTCATTCTGAAATTGTATTTCCTACCACTTTTCTCGCCTACAGCAATTGCCCTTTAGCTCTCATTAATTTGACTCCATTGCCTGCTTGTTAAATGCATAATAATGTATGCTTTTAAAGTAATTATGTAAAGAGCAGATACTACAAACTTAACTGTTGTTCATGCTGAAAAGAATGGAACAAGTTGGTTGATTATAAATATGCACTCCACTTTAATGAATAAGGCACTGATTAAAACCATACCAGTAATATTAATAAGTAAGATTGAGTTGTTGTTTTTAAAAAAAAAAATAATAATAATAATAAGTGGACTAAATAACACGCCACAGAAAGTAAAAACCTTTCATAGTTTCATCATTTTGCATCTCATTATGTTTTACTTGTAGGTGTTGTTTGTCCACTGAACCTGCAAATGCCATATATATTTTTTCCTGATGCAATGTAGTTAGCCATTTTTAATTACATAGTAACATCTTGACATCTGGCGTTAGCGGTCCTCTATTAGTATCAAATCATAACCTGCTGTGCAACATTACAACACAGTGGCTGATTGTCAGTTTGTGTTGAGTTATTACATATGTATTGAAGTTACAGGCTTCTTATAATTACAGGTACATGTGGACATATGCAGCACATTCTGTAAGAAATCATTTTCATCTGGACACTAATAATTTGTACCACATACCCTGCAAATGCATTATAACAGTTTTTGGAACTGGAAGAAAGAAAGAAAGAGACAGACAGACAGACAGACAGACAGACAGACAGACAGAAAGAAAGAAAGAAAGAAAGAAAGAAAGAAAGAACCAACCAACCAACCAACCAACCAACCAACAACCCTTGGCAAGGTTATTACTTGCATATCATCTGCATATATACTCATAATAAAAGTAAAATCAGACATCTGTTTTTAGAAATCACATGAAATATTTAGATGCAATAAGTAAGGCCACAGTAACTACCATTGAAACTCCACCTTGCCTTTCCCCCCCCCAATCTGTGTGCCATCCCTGAATCAGTCTGACAACACATAGGCTACAGTTATCCTATTTTTTGATATCAGATTATTTTGCAAACATACTGTACTGCATGTTAACCTCACCTTAACTATTGGTGAATATTTAAACCAACACTTCTATAATGTGTGTGTTGCAATGGCCAGACTACTGAAAGCTATGGGAAATGCCTAGTCTTTGAAGGGGAATAGGGGTTTTCCTCTTCTGTTGAGTTGTAATTAACTAGAATTTGAAAATTCTCACTGGGTGACTAACACTCCCCTGTCAAATGTATGACACTTTAATGTCTGAAAGGAAAAACCACCGACTGGAAGAATGAGTCTGTCCAGATATGAGAATGAGCATGCCCCACTCCCAGGAGGGCAGATCACTTTTTTTTCCTTTTTTTTTGCGCATGACTGGATAGACAAACACTCAGGCTCATAAAATTCAGCTTCTCACCTCACCTCATAGGTCTAAGGTTGTGGGGATGACCTCTGGAGGACAATGTGAGCTATAAATTTTCCATGAAGATATATAAATACCATGAAGATATAATCACTATTTTGGCAGTCCAATAAGGCTGGGGTTTTAAAACAGATTTATTTGCTGTCATTTAACTGGAACAAAAAACAGAACCATTTGAACCTTAGGTAAATTTCTCTTTGCAGTTAGTAATTTCATTATGTGCTACATAATGAATTTACATGATGGTTAAATGCCAGTAACTTTTCACAAAGCACTGGTTTGGCGTTCCATATCTGATCTCAAACTTGATTGGAAGGTTGTTGTTGTTTTTTAGGGTTACAACTGGACCTGCCAGTCAAAAACAACAAACTATTGATGCCAATATGCTCTGTTGAGGTTGCTGAGTGAATTCTTAGACGATGTTTCTTATTGCAGCGCCCTACAGTGCGGATAACGGACATCAAGGTCCTCCAGCAGAGACGCATTATGCAAATCCCGGGCTTGTACCCATCCATTATTTAAAGGACGTCATGATGTCTCATCTCCAGCCCATATTTGACAGCTTCAACCTGACACTAGCACGTCTGTCTGAGGAGGTGCAGGATTTACAGAGGGACATGACCCAGCTGCAACTTCAACGAATGCTACAGGGAGAGTCTGAAGCGGCAGAAGGTGGAATAGGTGAGGAGTCGGAGCAGCATGAGGCAATGATGGATAACTTCCAGCAGCTGGAGGAAATGAATGTGCAACTTGGCCTTCAGCGTGATGAGATGGAAGAGAAGCTACATGCACAGCAGACCATGTTGCACTACAACTTGACCAATCTGAAGATTGACATGGATGTCCAAATTAAACGCAACCAGAAGACGCTACAGGTCAGAATGTGCTGGGGGAATTTAGTTTAATGATTACTGTAATATGCATGCTAATGGTCTTGAGTCAGTGATGTGCTTTAACCAGGTCCTCGTTTAAAATCCAACGTACCAGATTTCAGAAGGAAAAAATATAGTCAAACTCATATGTAGATTGCATGAATAGATTTTGAAAGGTATAAATTCAAATATGGGTAAAATGCTTTCTTTGTCCAAGCAATGGAAAATATACATTAGAAGTATACACTCACTGCCCACTTTATTAGGAACACCTGTACATTCGTGCAGTTATCTAATCAGCCAATCATGTGGTGCAGCACAATGCATAAAATCATGTAGATACAGGTCAAGAGCTTCGGTTAATGTTCACATCAGTGTGATCTCTGTGACTTTGATCGTGGTATGGACGTTGGTACCAGATGGGCTGGTTTGAGTATTTCAGAAACTGCTGATCTCCTGGGATTTTCACACACAATAGTGCAAAAAAAACAAAAAAAACATCCTGTGAGTGGAGGGTCTAAAAGCTGAAACACCTTGTTGATGAGAGCATTCAGGGAACAATGACCCGACTGGTTTGAGCTGACAGGAGCTCTATAGTAACTCAAATGAGCACTCTTTACAAACATAGTGAGCAGAAAAGCATCCTATAATACTCAGCAGCTCAAGCCTCGAGGTGGATGGGCTACAACAGCGAAAGATCACATCAGGTTCCACTTCTGTCAGCCAAGAACAAGGATCTGAAGCTTTCATGGGCACAGACTCAGTGAAACTGGACAGACCAGATGATTATTTTTCATCATCTTTCTTCAACTGTCCAGATCCGTTGAGACTGGACCCATGATAGCCTCAGATTCCTGTTCTTGGCTGACAGCAGTGGAACCTGCTTTGGTCTTCTGCTGTTGTAGCCCATCCACCTCAAGTTTCAATGCGCTGTGCATGCTGTGATGCTTTTCTGTTCACCACAGTTGTAAAAAGAGTGATTATTTGGCTTACTATAATCGTCCTGGCAGCTCAAACTAATCTGGCCATTTTCCTCTGACCTCTTTTAAACATTTCCACCAAAATAACTGTTGCTCACTCAATGTTTTTCCTCACACCATTACGTGTAAACTCTAGAGACAGTTGCATGTGAAATTCCCAGGGGATAAGCAGTATCTGAAATACTCAAATACTGTTCACAAGGAAATTTTTCACTTTAACATCATTAGAGAAACGTTATATAATTTATTGCTAGTTTCTTTGAATATGTTACACTAACAGGACTGTTTGTTGTATCATAGACAAGTATCCACTCCCTAAACTCCTCACTATCAGAGGTAAGAGAGAAACAAGAGCAGCTAGAGGAGGAGCTCCAGAGGGTTTTGACACTTGCAAGTCAGATACCAAGTCCTGGCAGACAGCCTCAGGAGAACACAGCAGTCTGGGAAGCCATCACCCATCTGGACAATAAGGTGGTCAATAACACTATACAGCTCAGTGCCCTAAATGAAGACCGAATCCAAGTGTCAGGGAGAATAAAACACTTGGAAAAGGGCTGGAAGACCTTAGACGAGCGTATAACCCAGAACGAACGCAATAATGAGGACAAATACATTGAGGCTTTCCTAGAAGTGGACGCAGCAAAGATGGCAGTTGAAAAATATACTGATGACATGTCAAAAAATGTCACCATTCTCCATAGCACAGTCCAGGAACTGGAAGTAGACATGGACTATTTGTACACACAGTTCTATAAGAATATAAGCTCCGGTGGTGGAGACTGTGACTGCACCAGTATCAGCACATCAGTGGTGAAGTTGAAACAGGCAGTAGCTAATATAACTGTGATTGCAAATGAAAACAGGCTAGCTCTAGACAGTGCAGCAGAAGATAGGTTAAACATTTGGGAAGATGGTGGCTGGGTTACACCAGTGGAAGAGATAAAATTAGACTTACGCAGTGTGCAGAACATGCAAGCGCTTGAGCAAGAGAAGCGTAGGATAATGCAACAAAACTTAACCACACTCCAGGCCTCTCTTTTAGGGAGTCAAAAAGATATTGAAGCTCTACAGCAACAGGACAGTCAGAAAGCTGTTGAAATAAAACACCTGTTCAACTCTTTTAACTCTCTGTTGAAAGATGCCATACGTCATACTGACGTACTGGAAATCCTGCTTGGTGAGGAGGTTTTGGAGTTTGTTGACTGGTCCCCAGAAGACCAGAAAGCTCACTCTATCCCTGCGCTGAAGAAGCTGATCAGTGACCTGCAGGAACAGATTAACAAACACAGCCGAAGCCTGGCCTCCATGCTTAACTCTGAAGATCCCACTGCAGATGATCCATCAGAGCTGGCAGACTGGATTGCAGAGGATCTCAAAAAGAGACAAAAGGAACAGAAATCTGACCATTTCTCAGAATACCCTACAGTTTACAAAGACAAGGACTTCTTTGCTTTGGAAAAAGCAGTTGAACAACTTCGAGCACATGTTGTCAAGCTCAGAGAACAGCAATGCATGTCCTGCTGCAATTGTACCAAAGGTGCTGCTTCCAAAGATGTAGAGGGAAAACTGCAAGCTGAGTTGACAAGTGTGCGCAAGAGCCTTGACGATCATCTGAGGATTTTCAGCAGCGTTTTCAGTAATACTAAAGGTCTAACAGAGTCGGAAGCAACAGTAGATTTGGATAAATTGTCCACGTTAATGAAGAAAAAGGAAGCCAAACGTCAAAGAAAGAGGCAAAAGAAAAGAATAGATACAAGAGATGCACAGCGCAGCAAGCGGGATACATTGATCGAAACGGCAGGTAAGAAATAAAGCAACGAGAAAGCAATTTATAGAGACAAACTGTGTAACAGCACAAATTGCAGAAATAATGAATGGGTAACATAAAGCAGGTCACAAGTAATTAACGGTTCTACAGGTTTGAAGTATACAAGAATAAAGCCTGACATTTTATGGATCACAGGTTGTTTTTTTATTATTATTTTTTTTTACAGCAATCTAGGCCAGAGGACTAGAATATTCACTGTTTTTGTGGTTAGTGAGTCACTTGTATGTGTGTTCGGGGACTTGAGAGAAAACATCTGTCCTGAAAGCAGTTTCAACGAGTTGGGTTAAGCATCTAAAATGGTGACTACTGAGCGTGGACAGATACATGTAGCTATTCCCACGACAGCTAAACACGAGTAAGGCAATGAAGCAGCTTATGGATAACCACTATAAAATCTAAGAATCTTATCCATGAGAATTACTAATATTGTAATGAGTTGTGATACATGATGTTCAGAGAAAAGTCTCAATTAAAAAATGATAACTTTTTATGGCCTGTTTTGGTTAATCACTGGTGATATTGCCAGTGATCTCAAAGACTATGTATGTATGGCAACCCGAGTTACTTAAACACAGTCTATTCTTAAACTGTTTAATTTAAATTCCTGAGGTGTGGTTTGAGGCACGTTGTTAGGGTTACACGTTTTTGATGCATCCTGCAGCAACATGTCCCTCTAGTGAACAGTCACTTCAACTGCAATGTTGAGCTCTCCTTAATTTTAAGATGACGTATAGAAATTTGCTTAATATTATTTATACAAACTATAATTTTGTTAACCAGAAATATGGCAAAAGAGCAACTATCATAATTTAACCTCAATGTTATCCTGTGACACAAAAGCTGCATTTTTAGTAACACTTAAGGGGAATGTGTAGAGCTACATAAGGGCTATGAAAACTTATGAGAACTAACATTCATATGTATTTAAAATATCTTACTCAAACAGGTGCTTAGAGTTGAAAAGACTGCTTTTTTCATTTTGAAGTGTAGATGACATAACATCTGAGGCATATGTAACAGGCTGACTCGCATTCAACAGTCATGGTGGCGCAGTGTACTTCCGTTATGACACACAATAGCGATTTATTTTCTGTAATTACAGTGCCAAGAAATGTACAAGGTTATAAGCTTTCATTAAAAATATCTTCTAATTAACAAAATTAAATGCACATTTAAAGGTCAGGGAAAATAAACACCAGTCTGTCATTGTGGTGTCATGACAGTCTCATAGGTTTTCATTAAAAAAAAAAAAAAAAAAAAAAAAATCTTAGACAGAATCTATAATAATAAATAACTGTCATTAAAATGCCAAGGCAATTCCATAAGCATTCATAATCATCAACATAAACAAAAATTTCAGTTTTCCTCTCTTGGCAAAGCATGTAATATTGCCATTATATTACTGACTGAGCCACAAAGTCATGTGTGTCATATGTTATGTCAACTTGACCTTGAAAGTGACAAAAGTAGCATTTCTACAAGCTAAGACTTTAAAGGTGACATATTGTACCCCTTTTCCATACGTTTACACAGTTCCCTGAGGTCTTAATGAATAGTCTATGACATGTTTTGGTCAAAATACCACAAAGATAAAGCACCACAGCCCCCTAAACCTGTCTAAATAGCCCTGATCAAAACGGCCGGTTTGAGTACCCGTTCCTTTGAATGATAACGAGCCACTGCTCACCCCACTGCTACCTGATCTTCCACTGGCCAATCAAGTAGCACGTTCCTTATGAATATACATTTGCGAAGGTAGTTCTCAAGCCACGAGTGGAGATACTCAGATGAGGGGGTGGCATAATTCTAATGTGCGCCCCTTGTGACATAGAAAGGGGAGCCAAATCTGAGCAGCTTGTTGAAGCACCCGTTTTCTGAAATAGGCAGCCCAAAAGAAACTCAGTTTGTGGGTTGGTCTTCACTCCAGATACCCAAATACTCCATGTACAGTACCAGTCAAAAGTTTGGACACACCTACTCATAAGTTTTTCTGTATTTTGACTATTTTCTACATTGTAGAACAATACTGAAGA
>JAOTRR010000043.1:24105437-24116078 GCA_028570945.1 Gogo arcuatus | reverse complement strand
GCTGATTTAAGAAAAAATTGAAGTGGTCTCTTAATTTTTTCCAGAGCTGTATATCTTACATATGATTGCTACTATTACAGTTATGTTGCCCCAACTACTTTAGTGAAAGGGAAGGGGGGGGCAAAACAACAACAAAAAAACCACTTACCATAGCTGTACATTTCTGCTGCACCTTAAAATACAGTTGCCAAAGTTAGAGCGTGTCATTAAAGCAAGCTGCTCACGCTCTTGTCTCACACACATTTGAAATGACCCACAAGCACTCAGATTCGTATAGTAAATATTTACTTAAAATGAATACATTGGACAAGAATCATATGTAAAGTATTTGCCAAGAAAATGCAAACTCAAGGCACCCATTCAACTAGAAGTTACATTAAAAAGGTGTGTAATAATTACATACCAACGGTTACCTTGTATTGGTGCAGGGCAGAGCAACATTTAAATACGTATATGTTAGAGATGCTAGTTCATTTGTTAAAGTGTGTCATTTTATTATGTTTAACTGGGAGAAACGGGAGTAAAAAGAATTATCATGACTCACAGCTCTAAATCCTTGAACAAGTTATAAGCTTAGTATTGAGAAATGAGAACGAGTAACAGATACGTCGTTCCCAATTACAATAAAATAAAAAAACTTTTCCAAAATATTCTCTTCTGGTCAAAAAGTGCATGCATTGCTTACGCAGAAACCATTTTCTGTGATATTTTATTATATTGTACATTGAACTGATTTGCCTCGAGTTACCCCATCATTTTTTTTACATATTTATATTTTTAAAGAAAATTTATTTTTTCTGAAGAGCATTTTCATAAACTTTTTCAAACATTATCATTTACTTTCCTGCAACTTTACCTTTGCATAACATCATGAAAAGTTGGCAAACTTTGATAAGGCATAAATATTAGTCTGGCACTAAAATGAGGACTGTTGGTTTACACTTCCTGTACGTATAGACCCACGTCATGATTTTTCACTACTTGTTTCAATGGCATGGAAAACAATAAAGGTAAAGTAAGGCTGGTGTTTTCATGTGTATGTCTGTTCGCATGGTCTATAAATGTTAATTATGCCAAAAGGAAGTCCATACAAGGACTAACGTTTTCCATGAGACCGACACATCTAAAACATTCATTTATGAACAGGTTTAAAAGAAAAAAGAAAACTCAATATTCCGTTAAAATACTGATAAATACAGGATTTAGACTTGTAGTGGAAGAATATCTCTTGATACAAGTCTAATAGCAACCAGTGTGAACCATCTGATCGCTAAGTACTATCTACATTAAAGTGTTAACTAAACTCAACATACATACACACAGGAAACTTTTATGACAGTTTTAAAGGTTGACCACTATTAGTAGAACATTTTGTACTTTTTAGCTTGTGCAATCTAACATTACAATTTTATTTACAAGTCTCTGTATAACTGCGCTTGGCAAAAAGTCACAAATGTTTTTCCATATGGCAGGAATTGAGGTTCATCCCAGACAAAAAAAAAAAAGGAAAATGCATACACAGCTGTCACAGAAACAAGTAGCTTGGCGTGTAAGGCAGAAAGGTCAGTTGTCCATCCCAAGACTTTAGAAGATTCAGAGATGCAGTCTGAATCTCGTCAAAAGCCTGTGATCATACAGCTTTCACAGAAAGCAAAAAAAATAAAAATAAAAACAAACTGGCTCCGTGTGCTCTCCAGAGGTCAGGCAGGGAAGGAGCAAAGACGGCATCTAAGTTGAGTTCGATCTCTTACAGCCCGTGTTAAACAGGACGGAGCCTGATCCCGTCTCTGATTGGCCTGGTCAACAAACCCAGGTCAGACATGGCTCAGATTTTGATGTCCTGCAATTCCACCATTTTGGCTAATGTTTTCTTGACTCGTAGAACAGTGAGGCGTGACTGCGGATTGTGGGCCCAGCACTCTGACATCAGCCTCAACATGGCCCTCAAACACTGAAGAAGAAAAGAAAACATTCTTCACCATTTATGTTATAAACATTTTTCATATTTATTTCAAATATGATACATACTTTCAAAAGCAAGTAGTTATAATTATTATATACAGATATTATAATAAATATTATAATAGAAAAGAAACTGCTCAAGTAAGCAGACTTTAAATACTCACCTCATCACTGTTCCACCTGTTGGACACCGTGGGTCGCAGGCCTTTCACACACACTACCTGCAACATGTCTTCGTATGAAGGGTCTGAGGGGACCATGTCATAGTACGGCAGCTGGTACTCCTCAACTATCCCTGAAAAAGGCAACAGTAGTACAATTAGTATTTATAATATTTGCCTGTGCCTCCTTGTTTTTAAGCCTTTCATTGTATGCAGATTTTGTTCTTTTAATGAAACAGATAAGAATGGAGCTATATGACATCCCAAATCATAATATGCAAGAAATAAAACACTTGGGGGCATGCTGTTACTGGAAAATAATTAACAACAGGGTGACTGGACACAGAGTGGAGTTATTGACAACACCCCCAAATGTTTATATTCCACTTATACCACAGCAATTAGCCAGAGCTGCCATTCTTTTTTTTAATTAATTGACGAACGACATGTCCCTTTTTATTTGTTTATTAGTTACAATTAATGAATTGATGTTCAGGAACATCCACAAGACAAGTGTGTTCCAGTTGTTATGTAGTTATAATATATCTATAAACAGTTGTTCACCAGCCTTTCTTAAGAAATTAATAATGCTCAGAAACTTCAGGAACCAGGGCTGATTTTATGTCTGGAGCTGTAGTTCCAGGAACCTTTTTAGCTTCAGGTCCAGAGTAATTACTTTTCTGTGTAACATTACGTTTGTGTGGTACTCACAAGTATAAAGTACAGAATGTTGCTTATTGATCAAAGTATAACTTTCATTTTGAAAACTAAGAACAAGTTATTACTAAAGCACTGCACAATGTTTCCATTACGCTTTCTTTTACACACAAGGTAAATTAGCAAAAATTACCGGGAGAATACTTTGTACAAGTGGCACCGTGATCACGTGAAAAAAGGCTTGAAGTATGAAATGCCATGTGTACAGAGCTCGTTACGGTCACGTAAGCTCATTAAGTCTTTTTTTAAAGATCCGGCTCCATATTCACTGCTTTACTTTCATTTCGCCACATGCTGAAATTCTGTAACTGTTGCATACTATCACTTTTCCATCGTTAAATAATGGTTATAGTCCCTGTAGTACTGTGAAATGCAAGCCAGGAACACTCCTGAACCATTAATTTCTCAAAATCTCCTAAACCTTGGTGCAAACGCATGTGTAGTGATCAAATGAAGGCAGTTTAGGGCTAATGTTGAATTTCAGGATTTATCTCCCTGAAAGAGGTACACAAGAGATCTCTGGCTTCAGCAACATTTAATATCTACCGTGTGATCCGATTTTGAACCTGTACCTCCTGTGACGCAGCGTCTCGCCATCTCCCACATGACCAACCCGTAGCTGTAGATGTCAGCCATTACGTAGGCGTGGAAGTGGTTCTTACTAAGGCTTTCATTGAGGACCTCTGGAGCCATGTAGCGCCGGGTTCCTGTACGAGTGCTCAGAGGGATGTCAACCTCATTACTGTCACTGAGAGACGAGAAGGAGAGATTAGACAAATTGAACAGGTGTTCAGTAATGTCTCAACTAGTGATTGATTAAAATCACTGACAGGACACTTAATATGCTCTAATAAATGGTGCTATATGCTTAACCTAACTTTTATACACTTTTTGTGCCCTTGTTAGACAGATCACTATTACAAGAATGCTTCTCATGTTTATTAGGTAACTATCATATAAGTGCACTGTGCAGGTATATAATTACTGACTGTAGCTATGGACAATTTGTGAGCTCCTCTTTTACACATGCATCAAAAGAAAGATTTTTTTTTAAAAAAGGATGCCCATTCTCAAACCAGCACTGTCTTCTGACTCAAACCCTTAACTATGTTGGGCTCATTTTGATTCTGAAGGTGGAGAAATAAAGAACCTGTTAAATTTGACAGCCAGCCCCAGGTCAGAAATGCAGCAGGTGCCGTTCCTCTTGACAAGGATGTTCTTGCTCTTCAGGTCCCGGTGAGCGATGGCTGGTTTACCATGAGTGCCGTAGATCTCAGTGTGAAGGTGGCACAGACCACACGCTGTAGAGTAGGCCAGTTTCAACAAGGCCTGCGTGTCCAGGGTGGTGAATTTCAGGTAGTCGTACAGAGAGCCGTTCTCATGGTAGTCTGTGATGAGGTACATCTGGGAGGAGGCTCCTGTACCGTTTATATCAGCTGCTATGAAGCCTAGTGGAGACACAGTATAATACATGACTGGACAAGAGCCATATAATGAGTGATCATGACAAGCTTAAGGACACTGGGACATCATGTTATGTCTGTCAGCCCACATTCAGTATGACGATACAAGATCTCTATGATTCATTGATTATACAAAATTCCCAAATATGGATACGTACATAATGGATCAAAATGATGAAAGATGGCCAAATACTTAAGAACAAGAGGCTAAATTCATCCTTGCAAATAAAAAAAGGTGCCCAGTGTTGAGATTTTTTTTTTTCTCTTTACACAAATGGAACAATTTTTGTTGGTGAAGACAAAAGACAGCCACAGCTGTGCTGATGTTAAATATAGCAGTGTTCCTCCTCATGTCATTATTTTTTTATCCCTGTGAGAATCAATAAGGGGGGGGGGATCAGTCTTGGAAAAAATATATTACTTTGGAATTAAAACATTCAGTTTCTTCAAACAAATATCTTGGCTAAATTACTAAAATTTAATACCAGTATGAATCATTTTAAAGATTTTTCAATGCCATAATGATCGCTTTTTAAGTTATTCATTTTCAGTAACCAGCTTATCCTGTGGTGGATCCCTTGAACTGGGATCTTAATAAGCAACAGATATCCTGATTTATAATGCATTGTGAGAGCAGTTTGAAAAGTAACTGGGCAAATAATGAACTTGATACACCTACACAGAATATTTTCATGTCTCATAAGCACAGTCTGGTAGATCTCAGTCTCTCTGAACCAGCTGGCCTCTTCACGAGTGCAAAACACCTTCACCGCCACCTTCTCCCCCCTCCAGCGGGCCAACCACACCTCACGACAGCGGCCTTTCCCAATCAGACGCACCGTCTGGATCTGCTTCGCTATGGTACGCTGGACCTGAGCATAGAGACAAAGTGCTTGGTGTAAAAATAACTATCATGCAGTAAAGGATCCCAGTTCTAGGAGTTTATAAGAGTGCATTTGAAGCTGCTCACCAGCAGGGGGAGCCCAGAGCCACTGCCTGAACTCTGAGACTGGTGGATGAGGTCTTTGATAGATTCTCCGGGAGGAATGAAGGCTTCGGCCTGCTCCAAGTCTCTGTGGTAGTGCTGCCTCTCCGTTTGCCACTTATACCTGAGATACAACAAACATGTCCACAACTGACTCCAAGCTCACATCATCACTGCCCTTTATCAAATCTTCTTGGCAGCAGAATACATCACAAAGTCTACAGCCAGCAGAATCAAAGGCATTATGATCATTGTTACTCAGTTTATCTGCATAGCATCTTTCCCCCAAAAGTGAAACAGTAGCAGGATGTGGGTATCATCTATCTTCAAAGGTGTTCAGGTCTGTGCATTTATGCATTTCCTTTCTGAGTTGGAAATATCCAAAACAATATAAACAAAAACAAACAAAAAAGGAATCACAAAAATCCCTTGCAAAAACACTCATTTGACCTTAAAAGTGCACTAGGGGCACAGTTTTAGTCTTCTGTCGTTCAATACAACAGCATAGTTTTAGTTAGTGCATTTTAGAGTTCAAAATTGTTGGATAATTGTCTGTAATAGAAATTGTAACTACTTTATTGCTAACTCAATTAACACAATGCTGCTGCTGCACAAAGTAAGATACGTTTTCCTTGTGTGTTTATGGTTTTTCATATAGTCAGATCAGTATTCTTTCTCAAACATGAATTTTTTTCAGGAACACATCAAGCACACCGCTAGTTTAATTTCTTGATCTGAAATTTTGTTTTCTGTTCATAAAGAGATGCTGACTTCACAGCTTACCTTAAAAACCGGAAACCCTTTGTTAATAAGCACTGGTCAGTAATTTGGTTAATGTGAGAAACACTGGTCAGATGAGGGCTGTACCTATAGTAACACACCACGGTGACGCAGATGAGGATAAAACAACACACAGTAACGGAGATGAGCAAGGCCAGCCAGTGAGGGGCAAAGAATGCATCTGAAACAAAGCAATAAAACAGGGTTCTTTAAAATCACTACAGAATCACTAATTTTATTTGAATAGTTCTTTAACAAGACATTGTGTATGTATAAAAATGAAATTCATTACTATTTTTATTACCGATTTTTGTCAATTGTGTTGCAGCCCTAGATACATTGGCTGCATTTTGATGTGATTATGTGTAGATTAATCAAAGGTGTGTGTATTACGTAAATGTACACATCCACAGCCAAACACTCAAATCCAAACACTGCAATTCTCCCATGCTGTGATAGCAGATGCAGCATGAAGGTGGAGTACATCACTGCAGCAGTCTACAGGTGTTCTTCCCAGTTCCACATAGTTGTGTGTCGTTATGGGGCAGAAGCTCACCTGGCTCTTGTGGAGGTAGTTCAGGCTTCAGATCATGATTACAGAAATCAGACTGACAACACTCAATGGTTCGTCTTGCCTGGGCATACTGCGAATCCTGCAAAACAGATTTCATGTATTATTTAATATGGCGCTGCATCATGAGTCGACTTCACATGTATTCAAACAGACTGTACCTGTTAATAGTAGGAATGTAAAGATTCACCCAATTCACGATTCGATTCATGATATTGGGTTCAGTATTCGATTTTCCCATATTTTTGGAGAAAAAAAAAAAAAAGTTAAAGAAATTTTACTACCAAAAAATGCAACACTTTCCTATTCTTTATCAACTATTATAAATATTCCTTTTCCTAAATTTAAATTAAAAAAATCTTTTGTTTCATTTTCTTCATAACCAGCAGTATTTATTTACCCACATTTGTAAAGGTTGGAGTAAAATATAGTAGCCTATTACTAAAATATTCCTTTTATTAAAAATGAAAAAATTAATACCAAATAGGCCTTTTCTTAATAAACTTTTGAACATTTGCACTACCTGCATTTTCTTCTCTTTTCTTTAGCTTTTGGCAGTCTAAAAAGAGAGCTCCGATTTCTTGTTAAACCTATTTGTACAATCGCACAACAGCTCTTTACCATTTTAGATCTGTTTTTTTGTGTTTCGCGGAGATGTGTTAGCACTATGTTACTTCCGTCTAAGGTAAAGTCACGTATATTCCTGCTATTTTCCGTTCTCTGCTGTCTAAACAACGCAATTACAGCTAGGAGAAACTAAGATTACGCAGCCTGATAATCGTGATTCATGTTTTGTGTTATTGATTCGAACTGAAATTTGTATTGCGATTTATCGTTTGCACGATATCTCGTTACATGCCTAGTTAACACACAACAACCTGTAGGTTTACCTTGCACTGAAAATGGGAGCCTTCATACTTCATACAGCCAGAGCTTAAGAACACGTCTCCATTTTCATCTTCTTCAATGATGGCAAAGCACTGGCCATTTGTTCTGTAACAACAGGGTGCGTCAACATTAGGACACATTTTCTGCCACCTAGAGCTTTTGTTTCTTTCAAAATGAGCCTGGTGGCAGTCACTCACATGCAGGTGTTGTTCTTGGCGTCCTCTGGGCAGTGTCCTGAGCAGTAACAGCTGAGAAAACGTGGCGCGTCCTCAGGCTCCACCGTCGAACCCAGAGCTGGTCTTCTGGGGTCCGAGCTGTGCTTACCGCCGGCCCCCTGCAGCACATGGTCCGGGTTCTGACCAGCTGTAGGAACAAGAGTAGAGCACATCTAACTGACCACAGCAAAAACACGCACTTAACAGTTGTTACTCAATGCACAACTACCCCTGTGTGTGGACACACCAAGCAGTGCTTACACAGTTGTAAACCTTTTCTGTACATTAATCTGCCAGATTAATATTTCTATCCACTAGGGGGCAGGTCAGAGCCAAAATATTTCAGCTTGTTAGATTTTCTGTGCAATCTCACAGCAGCTATTTTGGCAAATATATTTAATATGAAATTCTAGTTATCACAAACTCATTCCACCACATTTCCCTCCACACACTGTTCATTTCTGAAGACGGGCACATCCAATGTTCTGAAATCCTTTGCTATTAAAAACTGAATGGTAAAAGGTGCAATCGGTGTTGCTGAGAGACAAATTATAAATAAATTGCCAATAAAACAAAAACTCCTTTACATAAGGAATAAAACACTTCAGGAAGTACTGGTATACAAAAAATAAAAAACAACAACAAAGTGGTGTCACTGCTACACCCCAAAGTTGATCATTTTCCAAACGACAGCAGGTCCTGAAGCGTTTTATTCTTTTTATACCACAGCAAATTGCCAACTATAAATGTTTAATTTATTAATAAACAAGTCATACTTTTTTTAAGCTGCTAATAGTTAATGTTGTGGAACATCTGCAAAACAAGTTAGTTCCCGTTATCAGGTTATAACATCTATACAGTTCTTCCCTCAACATCCTCTCTTTTTACTCTCTTGAAGTTAATAAGACAGACTAACTAACTAACAGCCTGCTGAACCCTGAAGACTTTCCTGTGATGGGTAACCTATTGTTACAAAAGCACTGACACTGAAGACTCCTTCCATAAATGAAAGATAACCGTCTCCCTACAGAAATCTTTACCATATCAACAATTACTCATTTATCATCCCAACAGTTACAGAAAATTTATCAATAACTTCTGACCAGAATCATATCAGAGAATTCAGCATCGCTGTGGTATAAACCAAAACAACACACTATGCTGAATACCTGTAACAGTACATTAATCCACTCACAGAATCCAAGACAAACTCATTCTTAAATTTCTCATTCACAATATCAAATTTCACACATTTCCTGAAGAGTTATGTTTTATTTGGCTAAATCCGACACCCTTGGCGCACAAAAGTGTAATTTATGACTGTGTATTGACCCAATAATGACATAGTGCTTATGGTGGCTGTAATTTCACTACAAAAAGTGAAGCACATGAGCAAATGACCTCAACTTTATTCATATCCATCTCTATTACTGAGCACATACAGTCCTGTTCTGCTGAGCAAAACCTCACCTCCTGCCCTGTTAGCCTTCGTGCTACTCCCCCCACCCCTTTTGAGATGGCAGTCTGACACAAGAACAGTGTGTGTGTGTGTGTGTAAGACTTGCAAGCACTTCCTCTGGAGCATGACTTCACTCTAGTCTTTCCAGTCCAGACATGTCAGTAAGACAGCAAATCACTCCCTAAACAGCTCTATGAAGAGCTCGGAGGCACAGCAACATGGCGCTCTGCTCCTCCGGTAAACTCTGCTCTCAGATCTCATTACTAGCCTGTCTGCTTTTTTTTTTTCTTGGCTTCTCCATCCATGTGTTGCTGCAGCTGATCTGGAATTCTGGTTGAATTCTACTCATGGAGCTAATTTTATTAGGGCTCAGTGATTAAATTGAGACCGAGGGAGATAAAAGGGCCTCTGTTGTGCTTCAGCTCATTTTATAACTTTGCTTGCTGTGCACGCACACACACACAAAACACAATGCGATGGTCAGAGCTCAAAGGCAGAGCAATAAAAAGTGCCATGGTTTTGTAGACACCTTGTGCAATAAGCCTAACTAATCATTACCTAATGCAAATCCCGCAACACGAGTGAACCTGGAGTCAGAAACGCAAGGCCGGTTTATTCATACAGCACATTTCATACGCAAAGGCAATTCAAAGGGCTTTAGAGAAATAATTAAAAAACATTAAAAAAAAAAAAAAAAGATATATAAAAAAAACAAGATAAAATAAACAATTAAAAAAGAAGAAATAATTAAAAAATTATTTTAAAAAGTAAGACAAAAATATATAAATAATTAAAGGTAGTGCAAAGTGGAGGCAGAAAGTGGTAGGCGGGTAAATAAATAGTTTTTAATAAATAGTTGTTTTTTGGGTTTTTTTGAGGGGACAGAGATCCTTTGGCCGCTGGTTCCAGCTTCGGGGAGCACAGAAGCTAAATGCTGGCTCACTGTTCTTAGTCTTAAGTAAAACACTGTGATAAACAACTTAATCAGCCAGAACCGAGAGCCTAAAATTAAAGAAAAGAAAGTGAATATTTCTACCATTTCAGGTTTAAGGACAGTAGTAAAGGCTGTAATAATATCATCATCTGTATGATGATAAAAATGTACAATGTGTTTCAGTAATGATCATTTTATTATTACACTGCAACTCCACTATATTTATTATTACACTGCAACTCCACTATAACAAACTTCTTGGGGGACGTCCAAATAGTTTGTTATACCAAAAAGTTCATAATACTGAAGTGGACCCACTTGTCACACCAAACAAACAAACACTCACGTTATATGAGAAATTTTAGGCGCATTCTCTTTATCATGAATTGCTCCTTCCGAGTCACTATCGCAGTTCATTGACTGAGTTAAAGGATCACAAATGGAGGTGATGATTTCTTTGTCTGTTATGGAAATGACGGAGGTTACTGGTGTATCGTTGTCAATGT
>JAOTRR010000043.1:24034024-24044626 GCA_028570945.1 Gogo arcuatus | reverse complement strand
TATTGAACTTTTTCACAATATTCTAATTGTTTGAGATGCACTAGTGTGTGTGTGTATATATATATATATATAACATTTTTTGCTACTTGAGGTTAAAACAAAAATGCTTCGTTTTCTAATATTGCACCAGTGACCTATTTTTACTTTTCAAGTATTTTATAGTAACAACTTTGATGCAATTCACCGTGCTTAAGCTAATATTAAACTGTAAGACTGAATAGTAGGAATACAGATTGGCTTTAGTAGGTTAATAACAGTACAGATACCTGAAGGGGGGAATCCTGGACTAACGTATATATGAATTACAAAAGAACAGATGAAGTGGATGAGTATGAGGCATGTTGTGTATGTACATATGACTGGATGAGGAAGAGAAAGAGAAATGAAGGCCAGGAGAAAGGTCAGCCATCAAGAGACACAATTTCAGGTGAAGTTCCATGCAGTGCATGCAAGTGCGGGCGGAGGGAGGCTCAACGGAAACAGAAAAAGCCCAGACGAGGATGGCCAAGCATTTAGCAGTGGCATCGATTTAAACCAAGACCAAACAGCAGCCAACAACAACAGTCCATGGCACAGCCATCAGTATTTCCCTACGTCACAACCAGACAAGCAGAATTACCTTCAGAAACAAGTTCTTGAAAGGCTTATTGAGACTCTACTTGCAAATACAGATTTCCTTCTTGACTCTATTATCTCTTTTGCTGGAAGGAAGCACAGATGGCCAACGATGCAGAGACTGTATGGTTTCCATCTCCCTGATAGGTCCTCTCAGCCACAAAGCAGCTCTACAGGGAAACTGCTATTCCTAGGATTTAAACCTAGCTCAGCTCCTTTAATAGCTTGATAGATCTTGGCTTTTTTTCTTTACACTGTATATTTATGACTGTATCTATACTTATGACTAAAGTACTATGTCTCAGTCTATCTGGCTATACAGTAGTAAATATTAGAAATGCTATTCCTGAAATACTAAACTCTACTAAGCGACAGATGAGTGCAAAGGTTTGCATCTTCTACAGCTTCTGTATAAAAGAAACAAAAACATATCTATTCAAAAATGTATCTACAGATAAAAAAAAAATTACAAAAAAGGTAGGGGCTGATCCTCTAATTACAACTGACCATAAATGCTGCACAGAGAACATGAAAGAAGATGGAGGCAGCTGTTAAAGAAAAAAATGAATCCTGAATGACTTGCAGATACATTAATCTTTATAATTAACACTGAAATTTTTAATGCCGTCAAAGACTTATTTTGAAATTAATTTCTGAGGTGTTGGTTTCCTACATTTCCCATAATGCTGTGATAGTGGTGGCAGTGGAAATAAAATCAGATATTGTTTCCTCTCTACCTAAAGAGAACGATGCAGCAGAGCTTTAGTCCTTTAGTCTGTCCAGTTCTCTCACATCATCTATACACTCTGCTCAAAACAGATCAGCTTCCAAAGCTGAAACTTTCATGCTAATTCCACAATCAACACCACTCAACGCTCATAATCTTGTAGACTGCTAACTAGCTGAGCCGAGCCAAGCCTCTGCCATAACTCAGCGCAATTGCATCGTATAGCTGCATCACATTCTGGAGCTTTCAGTCCAATGTTTGCTGTGTCCACTACTTCCATGTTGGATTTCTCATTAATGAGACATTGAACATTGCTGGAAAATGGTTCATGAGAAAAAAAGCTCTTGCCGTTTTGTTTTTCAGCATAACAATGAAACAAGACCATAATCCCTTGTTTGAGATTGTCGACATTTTCCCCCCATTTTTCCCATCAGCTTAGCACATAACCGCTAATTTGTTACGAGAATAACAATAATACAGCATCAAGCAACAAATTAGCACCAGAATCACTAAACACACCACAGATATGTCAATATAAATATATTTAAGACGTTTCAGCGTGAAGGTTTCTTTTAAGGGCATATAATTTATTCAGGAAGGAATGTTTTGCTGTTGCTTTTTTTGCCCACTATTAATATTTTAACATACACCATTTGATCAAATTTATTATGTGTGATACTGAGGGAACATCTGAGAGTCATCGTCATTTTGTTCTAAGGGGATGCAAACCTTTGCACTCAACTGTAATCTCTCAAAACAGCAAACGCAGAACAGTTCAGTGGCTCCTTTTATATTCCTAAGTGAAGGAAGAAACAGACATGCCTAAGGCTTTTAATAACTCTGCCTAGTACCATGTGTTTTTATGAACTTCTATTTAAGATCTGCAAGGAAGAACTGGAAGCTGAAGATCATGTGATCACTGCTTGCTATGAGCACTAAATATCTGCTCTCTCTATAAACTGTCTAAACGATCAATTATTCAGCAAACAAAGAGTGAGACCTTACAGTAAAGTTTTCTCGAACCCAATTACAACGTACTACACTAACACACTCCACTACCAATCTACTATTTCAATGAATATTACACTAACAAATGAATAAAAACACACAGACACAGACCTAATAATCTCTATAAACAGTTAATTATGTGGTTCATAATCATCTTTTGATAAATGGATGTTTTGTTGGTGTGACCCCTCATCAATAATCAACTCATACTGCAGAGATCACCTAATCGTACTTTCCTTTTTATTTATAATCCAGATCTTTTTTGCAGATTTAAACAGTTTCTATTTCAACAATTTAACAAGCAAATTCAAAACAAACAAAAAATGCCAAGAAACCTGCCCAAAATTATTCTGTTAACAGTCCAACAGCTTTTATTTGCTGATTATCATAGACTCAGATACAGAGACAGCGTGAGGAAACATTACACAATGGCCAAGGCATTCCATAAAACATTCTACAATCCAGCCACAGCGTAATGAGAGAATACAGCATGAATATCAAATCTGTCCTGTGCTTAATGAACCAACTTTGTCTGCTCTCTCAGTCCTTCTCTCTCACATGCTTTGCCTGTCTACTTTCCATGACATTATCTGACTACCGCTGTCTGTCCTGAGTTCTTTAGTGAGCTATGTTAAGGATTTGGGCAGACAGCCCGTTGTGCCAGTTTTTCAGTTTGGCAAAACGAGGGCCTTTAGCTCCTGACTCAAATATTTCCCTGTGGCATGAAGAGAGGTATAGAGGAAAAGACAGAAAGATAGAGACAAGAGGAGAAAGGAGAAAGAAGTGAGTTAGGGATGATGACCTCCAAGCTCACTGTCAAGGATCAGTGAGTGTTTAAATACACTGTACTTCCTGTAACATTTGTCCTTAAATAAAAACACTGCTATCTAAGGTCATATCTTACACGTAAGACTGTATGACTTTAAATTGTGCAGAATGACACAGGCTCTATAAAAAGGGTTCTTCAAATGCTTCTTTGTATAGATAAAGGTTCTTAGCTTACTAAAATGATTCTGGTTTGGACCTCTTTCTTATACTATGTTGTATATTTCTACCCTTCTTTAAGAGTTCCTTAAGAGAAACAGACAAAGAACCCTTAAGTCATACAGTGCAAACCTGTGAGAATCATAAAATGTGTATGGGTGGAATATGAGATGATGTTTGTTTAAATAATGTTAAAGTTCAGCACAGAGAGGGGTCAGGCTACATTGGTGCAGGTCAGTCCGTTATGTTTCGAATCGAGTTTTATCTCAACATGTTAATAATAACACGATGTATTTGGCCACCAGGTGCTGCTGCTAGTTGCCTACCTCGCTCTTGTAAGAGCTTCCTCGTCTGGGTCTTGCACTGCAGAAGAAAAAAGAGCAAGAAGAAAAGATAGAAGAATATTAGAGACCAGTAATCCTTCACCATGATAAGTTTATTAACTATGTCCAGCATTTCAGTGAAGCATTTCATAAGTTACTTAGAGAAACTGTTTGTTGTTGTTTACTTAAAGACTTAACCTTCATGCTCAGTTACATAATTTGATATAATAGATATAATATTGACCAAACCCCCTCTATTGAATTTTATCCCAAAAACTCATTCTGGCACTTTCAGGGCAGATAATGAGACTTTGTCCAATATGAAACAGAGCAGCAGTAAATTCAATGGGCTGTATTTTAGCTAATTTAGTTTAAATAAGCGTGGACAGTGAAGAGTTAATACCGAAATTGTGCTTACTGGCATTCAAATCTTAAATGTAACTACTCTACTGAGACAGTCACCCACATACCGCAGAGTTTCCCAAAAACAGTTGTGTCTCTCTCTTATGAATAATTCTGGCTTTCCATTTTTATTGTGTGATATCAATACGAGTGAGGAGCAGTATTACATTTGGCAGTTTGACAAAATCATGACCTCAAATTATTCAAGAGGAATATTAAATACATTAATAAAAAAATATTCATTACTTGATTGTATCATCACTTTTTTTGCACGAAAGACATCAAATGAAATAGCAACGTAATCAGAGACACTGCTTATCCCAAAGACCAAATTAAATATACATAAAATGATGTCCTTTAAACTGTTGGCACATCTTCTTTACACATTGGACTCACATTGGACAATATTTGGCATTGCAGAAAATACACTGCTTTTTTTACTACTATACACTCAACATAATAATAATGAATAACTGAAAACCTCCATTATTTACGTATATTTTCCACTTTTAATAATGATAGTTAATAGTTTCTTGCTGTAAACAGAACATGAAGGTTAAATGGTGTGCGTGGGTGTGGAGGGTATACTCACTGTATTCAGTGCCGGTGATGTGGGCGAGGAGGCGGAAGGACTTGGACTGCATGTGGGAGGCTCTCCATGCCCACTCAGCAGGCTCCAGCACTTCTCCGCTGGAATTCACAGCCTGATACACTGGGGAAGCACTGTCTATAACACGCTCTTTAACAGGCAGACTACTGCAACCACAGAGAGAACCGTAACCGTAAAGCACACGCTCCTCAGCCTGCACAGCCCAAGGTTTATGTGAGTGTACTGCGTGACTGGGTTAACTGCAAAAAGGTCCTTTTGTGATATTTATTAAAAATTTCCCAATTGAAACGTATACAAATGAGTATTAGTAGCTGTCATAGTGCTAACAAAGGTAAAGTTACTGGGTTTATCTGCTGTGTTTTCATAATTTGTGAATTTATTTTATTTTATTTACTAAGGTACAGAGGGAAAAGACAGCACTCTCTAGCATAAGCTGACAAAGTTAAGTGGAAAGGCATGAGACAAGATTGCTTTCTAAACAGCAGAAGCTTGTCTAGTGCATCACTACCAGTGCAAACATTCAGTTCACATCAATCTCTTGCCCAGAAGGATGACAGAGTATAGCAGTGACACTGTGGTTCCCACATTTAGTGTTTGACAAATATGTGAATAAAATCATTAACAATCATCGAACCAAATTATCAAAGTGACCAAAGCCCATTTCAACAGACCCTCCTCCACTATTCTAACGGTACTGCAACAGAAAAATGTTCACCTTACCATCAAATCCTGAATGCAACATCCATAGCCAGGAGTCAAAAACTGGCAAAGTTGGCTATGCTCTCTGTGTGGTGGTGGGAACTTTGCGTGAGCAGCAGCGTAACATGGAGGAAGCATGTGCGAGCCCTCAACCTCCCTGGCTGGTCAAGGAGAGCTAACTAGTGGGTGGTAATTGGCAAAATGAGCAAACTGAGCTAATTGAGCATGAACTCATGAGCAACATCAAGTACATAATTCAAACTCATACCTCTAACAGATGAACATGAGGGTATAAGAGGAGGAAAGAAGTGAAAAGATTGCCAGGGTTTAGAGATGAGGTGTGTAAACATGCTGAGTTGCATGATGAAGGCAGAGAGACTGCGCTATGGGAGAATGAATGACCGAAGTGAATAACGAATACAGGAACTGAGCTACTTACGAAAGGGGAGAGTCAGAAAGAGCCTCAATGCTGGGAAATTTCACCCAGCCAAGGCAGCAGAGGGGCACAGAGGGGCAGCAGAGAGGCACAGAGAGAGGGTGGAGCCATGGATGAACATGAGTGAGGAGGGGCAGAGTATGCAATGAGATGGACATAACTGACCAATCAGATAGAGCTTTATGAAAATGTTCTGTGAGGCTTCCTACAGAGACACCTTCAGTATTCTCCCAGCAAGTACCTAACATACCACAAGCGTACACTCTTAGAAAAAAAAGTGTTCCCTGTGGGTTCTTTGGACAGGTAAGGGTTCTTAACTTTGTACTTGGAACCCCATTTGATTGTGAAACCCTTAAAGGTTCAAGGTAGGTCTCCACAACAGAAGAGTTTTACTATTAGAGACGGTTCCTCCTGTGTTATTTGAATAGTTAAAGGTTCTGTTGTAGGGTTATACATAAAGGGCCATATGTTTTTCATAAGAGTGTAACAGTGGAGCTGCAATACATATACAGTATTACAGCAGTCACACACCCAACAAAACCAAAACTCAGGTGTAAAGCTGATCACGCCCGTCCAACTGAAAGTCATTCTAATGAATAAATTATCATGATAAATCAACGAGACATGTTAAGCTCATTCTAATTTTAATCCAGGTTACTAGATTCTATGTGATTTTTTTGTGATCTCACTTCTACTAACTGCACAGCTCATCAATTCCACTCTATCTATAGGATTTAACATGAAGCCAATGAATCTACACTATCAGTAAAAAACATTTGGACACAAATTATGGAAGGGTTTCCTTCATTTTTGCTATTTTCTGCTACGTATTTCAGAATAACAATAATTAACACTATGAAACAACACATATGGAATTTCATTGACCAAGAAAAAACTACTGTATATTTTTGGCATCTTCTATACCAGCTTCATGAAGAAGTTCCAAAAAAGTTCCCAAATAAGCAGTTCCTCAATGCTTCTCTAAATGAAAATTACTTTTGGGGGAAACATTTACATTTTAAGTAGAAATTACTATTAAAAATACATGATAATTCACAAATAAATTTACATATGGGCATTAACATTGACTAAACTTTGTGCATTTGTCTCAGAAATAAATTTCAACCATAAAAATATCTGTTGTGTCCCACATTTTGACTGGAAGTGTACATAAAATTGCACAGCTAGCTAAATAATAACAAAAGCTAATATCCACAAAAACACTTAGAGTACATGTAACAACACACAACGAATGCATGTGACTGGAGACGTCACATATGGCTGGTGTACCCCGCTAACACACTCAAAGCAACATGAAGTCTTACTAAAACCATTCAGCATTCCTCTATATGTACCTGAAATACACCATCAAGTGAAAAGAATGGGTGTAAGAGAAAGATAATTGGCTATCTTGATGGAAATCTAAAGCGCAAAGCCGTAGCTGAACCAAGCACAGCTATGTGACCAGCACAAAGGGGAGGATGGCTCATGCAAGCAGGAGAGGAAAGACAAGAGAAAGGCAAGGCTGTGCATTTGGTCTTACCCGGCCATTTCTGCCCCTCTGGCCTGAGACTGACCAGCGATTGCGTCCATGATGGCGTCCTGAGAGTACATGCTAATCGGAGTGTTGTACTGGGCGTGGATGATGGTGGCCTTGCCTCCCGGCCCCTTCACCTCAATGGGCTTGTTGGTGGAAAGAGCCGTGTCCTTCAGGGCAGTGGGGTTGAAACTAGGCACGTACTCGTTGCTGTGGTGGTGGAGTTAGTTGGATGTGGGGAAATGGTGAAAAAGAGAGAGGAAAAGGGGATGAAGTGGGAGCAAGGGAGGAGAGACATGTTGCAGTGATGGCTAGAAGGTAAGGCATGCAGGAAAGAGAGTGTAAAAAGTTCCTTTGCAGAAAAGGAGGCTTTAAAGGAGCTACAGAGCAAATTTGTGAATGAGCAATCTGATTACTCATTATTTATTGTTTTAGTTATTCTTAATATAAAATCAATAGTGTCTTAGATATGTCAATGTTTTAGATATGTCTAATAAAACTTTGGAATTGACACAATGAGGTAAGATGACTAATGCTTCTCGGTTAACGCAACCTACAACAATGCAAACTATATGTCAAAATAAGCATTCCAGTGCATATAATTTAGCTCCTTTAAACACCAGAATAAAAAATGTCCTGCACACATCAACTACCAACCATCAATTCTAGTCTTAACTCTTGTTACAACACTGTATCAGTTCTATATCATCATCATGCTAGCTACAACCAATAATCCGAATGTAAGCTCTGAATATAAAAAACATGCAGCTACAGAGATCAACAGTCTATCCATTCTGCAGTCCTGCTATTCCTGAGCACAGCACGACACAACACAGCGCCACACACTGACGTATACATGAAGCATATGCTGGTATGAGCCAGACAAATTCAGCTTTCTCAACTCTGCAAAGCAAGATTAATCACAGATTCACAGACTCAGGTAGGCAGATTTCAACTGACAATGCACAGAATGCTGGACTAAAAAAAATAAAAAAATCAAGGACCTAAACACGCCACAGACATGCACATAAACAACACAGCACTCAGTGGCATGATACTAACTTGATAGGCATGTTGGAAATAACCTATGGTTGCAAGAATAAAGAGAGCAAGGAAAGAAAAAAAAAACATCTGTTAAGTGAGTCACAATCTGAGGCTGTGTCTGAATTTGTTCCTTATTCACCATATAGTACACTATTTGAGGTGCAGCCATTTTGTAGTGGTGTCTACATTTTTAGTGGACAAATTATATTCCCTGGATATTTTACTATATTAGTACCCACAATACACTGTAACACCAGTGTACACCCAATACACACTACTTCCGCATTACGCTGCACACCATACGGCCAAAGGTTTTTGGACACCTGACCATCACACCTACATGTGGGCCTTCCTTAAACTGTTGCCACAAAGTTGGAAGCACAGAGTTGGACAGAATTTCTACAGAATGTCCCTTGGAGTGTAAGAACTGGAGTGGCCTGCACAGAGCCCTGACCTCAACCCCACCGAAAACCTTTGGGATGAACTGGAATGGCAACTGCACCCCTGGCCTTCTCATCCAATATCAGTCCCTGACCTCACTAATGCTCTTTTGGCTGAATGGACAAATCCCCACAGCCATGGACTAAATCTGGAATGGGATGTTTAAAAAGCACATATGGGTGTGATGGTCAGGTGTCCACAAACCTATGGCCATATAGTGAATAATGATTTCTTTTGGCCTGAAAAGAACTGCTACTACTTCCCCCTATATAGTGCTCCATCCAGAACAGTCTAAATAGTAAATAATGAACAAGTGAGTAAATGAGAGAGTGATTTCAGACTGAGCATGATGTTGATGATGAATGAACAGAATTTGTTCGAGGACTAAGTCAAGGAAATCAAGAGAAAATGTGGTATAAAATTGTAAACAATCATAGGGTGAGATATGTGTTTATACACTTATAGTCAAAGAGGGAAAATTAATCAACCAAAGCTGCTAACAGGCTACAAATGTAAAAATAAGAGTCGTGTAATTCACACAATTAGCAACACTATTTCGTTATGAAGTAAAAACTGGCCTAATGGCCTTACTGTGTTATACTGAGCTGCAAACTCATTTTTTCATCCAAAAAACCCCTCCAAACACCAAAAGAATAACTCTCACGGTGAACTCTTCAGATTATACGTTATTCATTGCTTAAAGGGTGAACTCTAGAGGAGTTGAGCTGTGCGAGGGAGAGGGAAGGAAGATATATTGGTGTGATAGTAAGACACCTGAACCTTGACAATCCATGGCCTTTTATAGAGAGAGAAGTAACAGGTGCTCTCTCTCTCTCTCGCTCACTCACTCTCTCACTCACTGCACTGATCTCTTTAAACTGACTGAAACACAAATGACAGATCTCAGAGCTTTTATAGAACAGAATCCTCATTACCACATAGAAACACTGACATTTATATGGTACTTGAAAGTAAAATGACATCTGTGCTACATTTAGTGTCTGTTTATGTCATGGTGCTACATTATAGCCAAATGTTTGTGGACACCTGACCATCACAACCATATGTGCTCTTTGAACATCGCATTCTAAATTTAATCCCCCCTTTGCTGTTATAATAACTTCCACTCTTCTGGAAAGGCTTTCCACTAGATTTTGGAGTGTGGGTGTGGGGATATGTGCTCATTCAGCAACAAGGGCATTAGTGAGGTCAGGCACTGATGTCGGGTGAGGAGGCCTGGAGCACAGCTGGCATTCCAGTTCATCCCAAAAGTGTTCAGTGGGGTTGAGGTCAGGGCTCTGAACAGGCCACTCAGGTTCCTCCACATAAACCTCAGCAATTCATGTATTCATGGACCTCGCTTTGTGCACAGGGACACTGTCATGCTGGAACATGTTTGGGCCCCTTATTTCCAGTGAAAGGAAGCCTTAATGCTACAGCATACAAAGACATACTATACAACTGTATGCTTCCAGCTTTGTGGCAACAATATGGAGAAGGCCCACATATGGATGTGATGGTCAGGTGTCCACAAACTTTTGGTCATATAGAGTATATTATGTACAGTCAAAGTGCAAAAGTTTGCATCCCAAATGTTTTTAATGGAAAAATGATTGATAAATACAACTGATAATAATAGAATTCCAAAATGATTAAAAAATGAAATGTATATACGGTACCAGTCAAACGTTTGGACACACCTACTCATTCTTAAATTCTTATGTATTTTGACTATTTTCTACATTGTAGAACAATATTGAAGACATCAAAACTATG
>JAOTRR010000043.1:23911980-23921985 GCA_028570945.1 Gogo arcuatus | reverse complement strand
CATCCATCATTACTTTAGGACATGAAGTGTCTTTTAATTAATAAAAATAAAGAAACACCATTGAATTAAAAGGTGTGTCCAAACTTTTGACTGGTACTGTACATCCACGGGGTTGTGAAGAGTGGATCAGCCTTTGTAGGTTTTACTTTGCTTTCCTGAATGCAGCACGTGGCACACAGAAGATATAAGGGGATTGAATATCACATAAAACAGGAAGTCCTTGTCACTCCTGTTTTGGGGCATGATGACATGAATAGAGGTCATTGGCCCTGCTCTTTAACAAGCTTCACCAAGTAGCTTAGGTTAGCATTATTCAGTTCTCTTCAGCTGAGACTGAGTGCGAGAGGAACCTCTGGCTTGGGTCACAGCTAGGACAAACATTTGTACTGTTGTTTCAACACTTCATCTTGTTCCATTTTTTTCTACCCATCAAAGTACAGTTGGCTGGTCATTAAGTTTCCAATTATAAAAGAGACACTGGGAGAATATATTGGATTTTTTATGCAGCAACTCTAAAAATCAATACACAGTCATTCACATGCATTTATCCGTTCTTGATTTGATGTGATTTGGTTTGACAAGCTGACCAACGGCCAAGAAAAGAATGAGCCAAACAATGTATTATTTAGGGTTTTACTCCTAAAGTTAGCTCTGAAATAAGGAAAATCAGACTTTATTTATTATGAGATGCAGTCACTACAGTAATCCATATATGCAGTACATCTTATATACTGGCTTTAGATGAATAGAATACATGAGTAATTTAATAGATCTCAGAAGTTAATATTTCTCTCCTCCAGCAGGCATAAGGAAATCCCATAAACCCCAGAGCTTTAAGACAGACACTCATCAACAAACGTCTTCTGCAAGAGCAGCAATTTTCAGAGACCCAAACTGCTTATTGGTCTACTGATGACCAAGTGAAAATTACACTTTGAGCCACAACCTCACTCTCCACCCAGATAATTAACTATCTGTACCCGTGTGTTGCAGTTTAACTTCCAGAGTTGCCAAACTGGAAGCTCCAGTCTAGGCCACATGTCTGAAAATCTAGACATACATGGTTAAGAAAATATAATCACTTCTATGGAAACATTCATGTTACAGGTCTGAATCACTACAACTGGAAAAAGAATCTTGGGTCTTGAATCATTAGCACCATTAAGGCATTCCAGGAATAAGAAGTTTAATGGATTTGGTTTATTTTGGTGATCTACAACCATAAATTCTATGTTCAAACACGCTTTACAAAAAGTATACCCTAACAATGAGGGAGGGATGGTATGGAAGCAAAAAAACAAACAAACAAACAAACAAAAAAAAACACATTCAGTGGTTCCCATATAAAAGCTGTTACCAACAGTAGATGAAACACTTACAGTAATGGATGAAAGAGTACAAAACCACTGTTCGACTGAATTGCTGCAGGCCAACAACTGCTGGCTTTCAGTGAACTCATGGAGGAAGGAAGGGAGGGAAGACAAGCTCATGCTGAACTTTACATTGGCAGATGTTGAAGGCTTTTGTTTCAAGGAACAGAATGATACAGTAACTTTAATAAACTACTAACAAAGACATTCAGCCACACCAAAGCCTGAAGCATCAAAAGGCATGTGAAGTCCATTTCCAGACTATGTCAAAAGAGATATCTGGATCTCACTAAGCTTTCAAGCCACAAAAACAAGAAACCAGAGCCAGTCCTGGATTTATACACAATTCTGTTCCCAATGGGACTCCAAACAGCAACTACTGCAGAATTTACAAAGAGATTCCTGTCTTGGAAGCACAAATATTCAAACCACAGCTGTAAATTTTAACCACCTTGACTTCAGACCACTTGTTCTGCATGTTGAAACCAAGCCCATTTTCACTCAAAGTCTGAAAGCCGTGTCCAAACAGGCTCCATCCGTACAGGCCGAATGCTGTGAACATCAGACACCATGAAAGGGGAGGGGGGAGGACAAAAAAAAAAAAAAACACTGCATGGGGGAGCCTGCTTCCTGACACAACACAGAGTAAGAAGAAACAACCTGAAATCAAGCCAGACATGAACAATTTAAAAAGAAAAGAAAAGAAAAGAAAAAAAAACCAATCACGATTTCTTTCAATAGTGTTACTGAGAGTGGAGGGAGGGGGAACGGAACAGTTTCCCCACAATAAAGCTATTCACACAAAAAAAGCTGATAGTGGAAGACAAAAGGCCTTCCTGATAACAATGCATTCCCTCTCCGTTCAAACACCAACTCTCTCCTCTCACCCTGAAAAGGCCAGGCTGAGCTGTCTACTAAAGCCACATATCTGTGTTGATGAATGAGGTTAGCTCTCTCTTTTGAGTGCTTCAGAACCATATACAGTGTGTTTGCTTTTTGTATGTATATGTGAGTATGGTGGCCAGAAAATTCACAACATATTAACAAACCAAAAAACCAACAACATTAGCATTAACTCCAAATGGAAGGCATAGGTCCTACTGAACATTACATACTGTTGCTCATGTCAAGAGACCATGAAAAATGGAGAGCTGGAGGATATTTACATTAAGAGGAAATATAGACTAAATAAATCTACTGATGATTTTGTGCATACTTATTATCAAGCGCATTCAAGTGGAAAACTAACTATATAAAAGACTGGAAAAGTGCAATTCTTTTACCTTCCTGGCAACAGTAATACACCATGTGTAATCAGCAACAAGTGATGTTCAGGATGACCTAGCCTTTCTGTTTTGCCATTTTTTGCATGTTTTCTGATTTGCTGTCACATTTTTGATTTGTTAATGTGCTTTTCACTTATGGGCCACTGTAGCGTGAGGGAAGGTGAAAGCTTAAAAACGCTTCCTAAACAGAAATCATAGTTCATTTTATTCACATTCACAAAATCCCCAGGTCTCTCCCACACACGGTCCAATTCACTGCAACCAAATACATGCAGAAGAGGAAAGCAGCACTTCCAAATACAGTAGTCATATGCTAACCACAAAGTGCTTAGAATATACCTTGGGGATTTTACAGTGCACAGAACAAATAGGCATTTGTGCCACTTGGATGATAACGATCGTGACTAAGTGATCACAACATGCACATCCTGGTTCTTTGCATGAGTGTGTGTGAGACCCATATACCTGTTCTATACTAGAGTTACTTCCTACATGACATCATCGCCTCTGAATGACACCTCCCCCTGAGCGTCAGGCTTTGGGTTTTACTCACCATCGTGCCATTAAACCTAAACACACACACATCCTGTACAACTCCATGACAACAGAGACGCAATAGGCGAACTCAGTGCACACACCCATATGCTGACTAAAGTTATACATCATACACAAACAGGCCTTCCTGTTACAAAGCACAGCAGGGAACAGGTAGTTTTCTTCCTGTTCCTAAAACCTACCAAGCCTAAGAGTTTTCAAAAATGTAAGCATGGTTTATGTGAAGATTTACCTCCGAGTTATTTTCATCTTAACTTGGCGAGAGGGAAGCATTATTCTAAACAAGTTACGCTGCAGTAAGTGATGAAAACGGCCTGCAGAGTGAAGAGCGAGGAGGTAACACACTGCAGCTTTACATCCACATAAAAGCAGCAATGACATCAAGTGCTTAGTAATATAATTCACAATGAAGCCAATTCGGGTAAAAGTCTGCCATATATCTTACACTGCTGCACAATGACATGGTGTTTTACCTTATTAAAGTATTATAAGCTATATAAACTGCACATTGAAGCATTTCCAACTGATCAATGTAAAGTACAGCCGAGTTAGTATTGGTAAGGTTATATCTCAGGAAGGTGAAAACACACTCAGTTTTAGATCCTGTGTTCCAAATTACAACTATAAATAAAATATTTATTTTTAAGTCCCAAAGAAATTACACAAGTAGGTAAAGTTACTATACTCACAGCAGGCTGGCAGGTGATCGGTGCCTAGCAGCTGTCTTGTGTGTGTGTGTGTGTGTGTGTGTGTGTGTGTTTTGCCAGCCAGCAATCTGCATGCAAGATTTTCCAGGTGATCCAGAAACAATGACATCATCCCTATCGACACACACCTGTTTCCTCAGGAAGCCCCTCCCACCTTGTCAACTTTAAAGAGACAGGCCCACATGGTAAGTCGTTCCCTATTGCCCTGATGCAAATCCTGACGCACCACAATAAATGCAGTGTGTGACACTATGCTATACTATCACACTGGCTATACATGAATATTTTGACAAAAGTACATATCCCATTCATATCCCAGTTTCTCTCATTTAACAACACTGTATAAAGTATAAATTACTTAAAACAATGTCCAAAAATGATGGCAGCAGTCGGACTGACTGATGCATGACGTAATCTTATGAACGATTATATCATGTCAAGAAAGGCCCATGCTCACAAGATTAGTAATAGCTTATTATTTAATTTTCTTTAACAAGAGTGGCAAAGTACATGGTATGAAAGACAGGAAGTGATTTCAGATGCATATCTAACATAACTATTTAGACAAAAACTGCTACATAGAGTAGCAAATTTAGACTTAAAAAATAGACTGCTACATTTAATGTTGTGGAGCGTCCATGAAACAAGTTCCTGTTATCAGCCTCTCTCTTTTCTTGCTCTTAAGATAATAAGCCAAAAAAGCAGCTTGTCATGTTACCATGAAAAGCAGTTATATAGACGCAGTTTCTTGTTCCCATGCAAACATGAACAAAATAAATGAACAAAGCAGGTCATCATGAGCTTATGGCTTCAACACCAACCACCATCCTAATAATTACTAAACAGCTGACTCGTTATGTGACTGCAGAGTAACAGTGACACCAAACAGAGGCCTAAGGGGGGTGAGGGTGCATATAGAGAGTAGCTCAACAGTAACTCCCACCATATGCCATCAGCTTCCTCAGGTGACCATTAGGGCAAAGTAATGACCACTGACCCAAGTGAGAGATTATATCTGCTTTATTTCTGAGGGGAAAAGTATCTGCCAAATAAATAAATGTAACTCCAAGTGCAAAGATTCCTGTCCTGGGAGATTTGGGATAAATATAAATATGCTCCAGGTTGGTGCTTTTCTTCACAGTGTGACTGCTTTTGCGATGCTTGTTAGTGTGTTAACAATAAATTGCTGTAGTTGAAGCTATATTCATGTCTACACCATATACTCACTGTTAGCACATACTGACTTCTACTATTGGGTTTACACACATACTGACATTTATTTCTAATTTACATGCCAGCAAGACTTAAAAAATGTTTGCAACACAAATTGTTTAGTCAGTTTCATATAATCCTTCCTGAAAAGTTTTGATTGGTTCATTAGGTTGGTTTCTACAGATATCAGAGAATGTTTGGAGAGAACAAACATGCGATTTATTTTAGGTAAAACCCATAGATCATGAATACGTCATGTATTAATGTAACTCAGTAAAACCTGTAGCATCGTCTGTTACTTTGTCTGTTAACAGACGATGCTACAGGTTTTACTGCGTTACATTAATAATTAACTTGATAATTTCTGAAATGTCTAACGGAATATTACCCTGTACAACTGACTAGCTAGAGGACATTCCCTAGCTAGCTACGTAATGACAGGTATGTGATATTGAACAGGATTTAATTATTTGAGCAGTGGGCGAGGGGGACTAGTCAGCATACCCACTTTAGAGTGGACTACACCACTGTCCAAAGATCGTCAAATGTTCACACATAAAAAAATATTTTAGCTTTAGTGCCAATAGATAAAATGTTTCGTTAAATGCAGAATTGCATTAGGCTGTTGAAATGGACATGCATGGTCCTTGTGAATTAAAAACACGTAAATATCCTTAAATAATTTTATACAACTACACTAAAGCGTATGATGAAGTCATAGAAAAACTGAAACAGGACAGTGGATTCTGATGATTTACAAACGTCATGGCAGGTTTTCAGAAACCGTAGCTAAAAAAAAAATCTGGAGATTCACTGAAGGCTAAATCACATCCTCTACAGACCTCCATCAGAATCAGACAATGAAGAATGCTAACAATTTCAAACTATGCCAGGAGTAGTGCTGTGCTTGCTTGCATCTGCACATTCGCATATTTGATGATTAAACTGCTGTAGAGAAACATGCCACAGTCTTCACGCCACAGGCTTCTGAGTTTGAGTAGTCTTCAGGTTGTACATCAATTAGAAATGTTAAATATCATTTGACCTCAGGACTTACTGCAGGTATAATTATGAAGGCATGCCACTATATATACACATTATATCATATACAGTGCCCTCTAGAATTATTGGCACCCTTCATTAGCAAAAATGAACAAACCTTATTTGTATAAACATTAGACATAATAATTCCAACTTTCCAAAACAATTCACCTTTGTTCTAATCAAAAATCACTCATTAGAACTACTTTTTTCTTTTTAAATAACAGAATTTTCTCTCAAAAATGCACCAAATTATTGACACCCCTAAGGAATATTTAAAATAAATGCAAATAAATTGTCATTCTTGAAAAAATCTATATTATTTTCCATCCGCTCTCAGATCCCACGAAGTCTGTCGTGGCTTTTAACATGTCCTGTTTCATTGGGGCACAAATACAGCATGACGTTGCACACACACAAAATCCCCTATCCATTAACATGGAAAAAAACAAAGAACCTTCAACACAAAAGAGACATTCATCTGCACAAATCAGACCATGGTTATCAGATGCTGATCATTTTGAAACTAGCATTTTGTAGACTACACTACATGTTTAAATAAAACTATACAATGATCCTGTATTTTTCAGCTCAAAACATCCCTTAGTGCATGTGTTATTCTTTTCACATATTAATTCTTGTCCATTTTCATGAAGGGTGCCAATACTTATGGAGGGAACAGTATCTTCCTAGCAGGGCATATCCTTATTTTATTAAAATAATAACTGAAAGCAAAGCATTTTTATGTAAAAAGAGAAAGTCTAACAGAGAGGGACTGATGGAGCATAAGATATGGTTTATATGTAATTACTGGTCAGTTGGAGAAAATATTTCATAGTTTGCAAAATCAATGTAAAAAAAACATTTTGGGACAGTTCTAATTTGTAGCTGTAAAGTTTTGTCATTTGTGGGTGGAAATAAAAATAATTTTTTTATTACTGGTGAGTATGAGCATCAGTAAAATATGGCTGAGCTGCAAAATTGATTTACTCCCGCTAAATGAACATGAAGGAAAAATCAAAGCGGCTCTTAGGTTATGTAATTATCTAACTTGGAACACACACATGCACACACACACCTAAAACACAATGTTTCACCAGGTGAAATTGGCTCCATCAAAAGGCTACAAGGAACAAAGTTTCTGAGACTGTTCTCAGATTCTCAAACACACACACACACACACACACACACTTTTATTTATGATGTCACATTTCAGCTGTTTTGTTCTATTATCCAACAGCTCACACATACTTCATATAATAACCAGACGTCAGCGCAGACAGTGTGGGGTTCATCACTAAGAGATGGGCTAGATGCAGAAGCGCTGTAGGCTGAGCCACATCTAAAATTAAAAATAAATGTGCTTCTCTCATTCTTGGTTACATCATGTACAATAAACCAAGAGTGCTTTCACCTTATTATGCTTAAAACAGTGAAGAGATGAAAATGAATACAGCAAGGCCCAGTTTCACAAACAGGCAGTGTAGCAAGACGACTAGTGAGATTATGTGTTCAAAGTGATACGCACACTGTGATCTCTACATGTCTTACTAGATTTTGTGAAATGCAAGCCAAAGTGGAAAGCTGAGCTGTAGAACAATATCCTAGTGAATGGTACCAAAAGTGTTAAATAATCTGATCCACTTTTCTATAATACGCCTGGGAGAACCTGCTGTTTATTCTCACAGAAAAGCTCTCTAACGTTTTATTTAGTTAGTTCATCCATAATTATGTTGAAAAGTGGGAAATCCACCAACACGACCAGAGGAGATAGTGCATGTCTGTGACCTTGAGGATGACAATATCTAGTTTTGCTTTCTTAGGAAGTTTAATAAAGTGACCTTGATTGGCTTTTTTTTCCCTTTCCCAAAAAAACAAAAAACATTTTCATGCTTTTGAGAGCCAGCACTAATTACATACTTTAAATGATGGATATGGCTAAAATGCCCAATACATTATATATAAGGAATAAAACATGAGGGGGCATACTGTTATGGGAAAATAATCAACTACAGGATGGTGTGATGCTGAAATGTATTATTTTCCCATAATATTTTCCTATAATACATCCCAAAGTATTTTATTCCTCTTATACCAGATCAATTTGCCAACAAATACAATTTTTATTTGTTAAAGAATCACACCACATACTTTTTTTATCTGTTTACAGTTACATTTAATGTTGTGGAACATCCATGAAATGAGTTCCTTACATTCGTTACTTACATTGTCTTTCCTTACATTGTGAAGTCTTTCACTTACTTTCTCTTGAAGTTAATAAGAAAAAAAATTGCTGCTTATTACCAAGAAACCCCAAGATTCTTCAACGGAAAATTTAAAGGAACAGCTTTACCTCTGACTGTTACAAAGTGCTGAGACTGGAGACTCTTCCATAAATGTTAAACATCTTACAGAAAGCTTTAAAGCATTCTGTATTTTGTTGAAGAGCAACACTTTTTTAATTTGTTTATTAATAGACTTAGACTGTGGTGCGTTCCCCATACCAGTCCCTGTGAACCGGAAATGGTACTATAGAAACGTTACTAAAAAAGGATAACACATTAGAATGAGGATATTAATATAAACCTGTGATTTGCCTTGCAGCCAGAAATACTGTCAGTGATGCTGTTCTAGAAAATTAATTAACACCTTCTGACCAATCAGATTCGAGAATTCAGTAACACTGCAACATAAAAAATGCTATAAAGACCAAAATGACAAAAAGACTAAAATGTCTTTATGTAACCTTCCAACCTCATCCCAAAACTCTCCCAGGCCTGAAAGTAGAACTTAGCACATAAGGCCACAAGTACTGACCATCAGTATGTTAATGTATTCATCTCTGATTTTTACATAACAATCCGTGCCCTAGTTTAGCATGCATACCAGAGCTCACTTTTACTTTTCACTGTGAGATGGCAGCAGCAAAGAGGAAGAGAGACAAGCCTGGAGGAAACTACATTTTCATTTATTTCCACTTAATTTGTGCCAAAAACTGCTTTTCTGCGTGTTCATATTTGTGGTTATGATAAAATCAACTACATCATGGCTTATGTACACAACATATTCCGGATTATGTATTCCAAAATAGACAATAGATAAGACAGAATTTCCATCATTCTCAGGATTTTACTATACTAGAACGTTTTAGTGATATTATAGCATGGAAATTATTCTGCCTCTTCAGGAAAAAATCTCAAATGGATTATTCCCTAATCATTTTATATACTGTATAATATACAGAGCTAAATAATATCCAACAAATGAAAGTTTTGATGTATCATCAACTCATAAGCTATATATTTACCAGGTGTTTTCAAATAAATTCAAATATTTGACACTTAATTCAGAATATGAGTTAAATGATTAGCCATACAGCCATGTACCAAAGAAACTGCATGCTAGCTTTTAGCTTTTTAACACATTTTAATCTCAGTCAAGCAAACAATACTTTAGAGCTCTTATGTTCTTTAGCACTAATATTCCACACTTCAGCTATTCTATGAAGCTGTTTATTTATAAAGGCTATTACAGAGCCAAGCAATGTTGTTTATAGCAAGTGTGTGATGATTTAGACACACACTAGACAAACCTAGTTCGCACAATATTAACTGTCAGCTATAAGCATACAATACATATTAGCTCCAAATAGCCTCATAGCTTCAAAACTGAAGATGCAAACTTCTCATACCAAACAAGTATTACCTGATTAACATCTGGAGTAAGGAGAAAACCAAAACTGTAAATTTCATTATGAGCTAAACTACCTATTTAAATACGAAGAAGAACCAAGGCTGAAGCCTTTATTTTTGTCACATGTACTCTTGCACAGTG
>JAOTRR010000043.1:23848195-23860785 GCA_028570945.1 Gogo arcuatus | reverse complement strand
AACCCTTTTTACTAATCTTTACAAGGGGTGCCAATAATCATGGAGAGCACTGTATTTATACTCAAACAGTTTAACTCTTATGTGGATCCTTTAAGTACTTTACCATCTGAGGAAAGTTTGTGTTGGAAAGGAAAATACACAGACTTGGCCAGAAACGTTCCATTAGACTCCATCAGACTGGATTTGACATTTTCCTTATTTTAAGACATGACTACGTGTGATGCTGACTGACTCGACAGCCCATGCATGTGATGTTTCACATAATTTGTAACTTGACGCTCACAGTCTTTACTCTACTTAGGATTTTTTTTATTAGGACCGTATCTGTAGTCAAGCCTCTATCATTATTCAACTAAAAATAGAAAAAACCTTTATTAGCGGATTAATCATACCAACCTTCCAGTGCAAATATTTACACACTTCTGAAATCCTTATATACTGTCCTGCCACGTTTATCATGCACAGTCACATAATAAAGAGGGATGTCTCAAAGAACAAAAGTTGAATAAAAAAAAAAAGAGAGAGGGGCACAGCTTCCCTTTTATAGTACTATAGAAAAGTACAACAAATATAATAAATCATATCAATTTTATGCTTAAATGTAAAGATGCATTAATAAGTCTATGATGGTCTGTTCGTTTGTATGAATCAAGCTGTGTGTAATACAGTCTGATAAAATGCTTCATTATATTACCTCATGATGCCACAACCTAACTAAGCAACACTCAGTTTGTGTGATGGTGGGAAGAATCGCATCCAAGAAATAAAGTAATTGTTTTGTGTGCGTGTTGGGTCTGGCCTGATCTCGTGCAGTTGAAGCAGAGGTAATGGGTGGTGTGCACTGTGAGATGATTGCACATGCATAGGTAAAAATCAGACCCTGGTAGAAAGCCTGGAACATCAGGTTGCTGTGAGAAAGGCAACCTCTGGTCCAACGTGATCATCTAATTAGTATTCCTACGTAAATTCTCTTTTGTGCACATCCAAATATTCAGGATTTACTACTACAGCTCCCAGTGCCACATACAACTGCTAAAATCTAACCACTAGACTGAGGCTGATCTCATTTATTTAAAAAAAAAAAAAAACAAACAAACAAAAACCCTCTACTAGCTGTGAGTGAATGCGGCTGCTGCTGCCTATTAAACTCTACCAACCAAAGACAGAACACCAAAGCACGAGGAGTGTCTCAATGATCTATATATGCATAACTATGCTTGTAAATGAGGAAAAATAAATCAAGCATAACTATGACGTGTATAAAAAGCCCTTCTTTACTTTGGCCAGCTGAGAATGAAACATTTCAGGAATTGTATGGTGAAAGACATCACCTGCTGCACGTGGGGTTTGTGTTGTGGTGTTGCAGGTGCTATATAATCGTGAGATGCTGTGTTGGGTGTAGGATATACTTTGCTCATGAAGATCACCAAGGTGTAGTCTAGTTGAAGACCAGGTGAAATTAATAATAAGAGCCCCCAAAAAAGATGATTTCTGCACTTCTTCAGCATGGAATGCTAAAAGGTTCTCTACGTAATAAACTAAATGGCCCTGGATCAAAACTAGCACTTCTGCATCATAAGCAAGACCACAGTGCCTTGCTGCATCAACTGGGCACACTGACAGGTTTACTCGGCCTCAGCCTCTTCTCCACCCGTCCTGACCAATAGGCAGTGCTGGTCTGTTATGACATCTGAATAGGAAGCAACAGCGACATTCATCTTAGTGGACCTTGAAGGATTATGTGGTGTGGGATGCACAGATACATGCATGTGTGTCTGTGTGTATGTATAAAACCAAAGGGAATGACTGATGTCTGATTGAACAGAAACAAATCCAAGTGAGACAAAAAAAAAAAATAATAATAATAATTACTAGCACATCAACCAACAAATCCAAAAAAAAAAGAGCAACATGGAAAAGTGAGGGGAGACATAGAACAAATCTCACCATCAAACAAACACTGGAGCTTGACTTCCTTTTCTGAACAGTGTGAAACATAGAAAGTAAAAAAACAAAAAAACAAAACAAAAACAAGATAGCATAGGAGCACAGGAGGAAAAAACGAAGCCAATGAAAATAGGGATATATATAGGGATATATAGGGAAAATAGAAAAATATAGCTGTGCATTAGGATCTTTTAGAGAAAAGCAAGAGGAGGAATAACCACAAAAACCTTCAGAGTGATTGATAATCTGGGGGAAAAAAAAACTAATTTCAAGAAATGTGTAGATCTAAAATATGTTAAGCTATCAAAAATAAAGCCCGCAATTAGGCTATCTAAATGAATTGAACACTTCATTTTGAAAGGCAGGTATTATTTTAACTGTAGAAAGACGGCCAACTATTCACTGCATGCACTGAGACTAGTACAGGGAAGAGCAGGCCTAACTTACATCAACACACTTACACCTGATCCCACATTTTAAACTTTCAGACAGAAGAGGATATAGAAAAGGAAGGAAGGAAAAGAGAGGGTGGGTGAGAGAGAGAGAGAAAGAGAGAAAGAGAGAAAGAAAGAGAGAAAGAAAAAGAGAGAAAGAAAGAAAGAGAAAGAAAGAGAGAAAGAGAGAAAGAAAGAAAACCGGCAGCTCTGTAAAAATGCAATTTATTGACCACATAAGCTTGTTTGTAATTGGGTATTAACAAGACTCCTACATTTTTTTGTTTGTTTTTTCATGACAAAAGCATAAAACTGGGATAGAAATTATGAATGATTTAAAGCAGAAAAATATATAAGTGTACAATCTGCAGGGGAAAGGGGGTATGAGAGAGTGAGTGAGACAAAGAGGCTGAGAGAGAGAGAGAGGAAAAGAGTGAAAGAAAGACTGTTTGAGGAAAAAAGAGGAGAGGGGTCAAGGAGAGCTTACCTTCACTCCATCAGACTTTTTGTTCAGTAAACTTTTGCATGCTAAAAAAACAAAAAGACAAAATACACAGTTTAGGACATCTTTTTATGATAACAGAAAATGCCGGCGAAAAGAAAAGCACTGCAATGTAAGTAGCACTATCCCTTTTTACACAGATATTCCATAATACTGGCGTAAAGGCGGCACCTCAATACTCCGGCTTTAGTGATTTACACTGAAGCAATAAAGCCGGCAGGAAGCTAGCTACACCAGTGTGTGTTTTTACATTGCAAACTGGCGTTCCACTCGTACAAGCAACATATTTGTGGATCAGAAATATGTTAAAGGAAAAAGTGGAGAGATTTAGGAAGTGATTTGAGGCAAAAAGGTAGACACCGTAGACGTTTGAATTCACGCCGTCTCGGAAAAAAGAATGTCAAGGTCAAAAACATCACACCCCTGTCCCACCGTGCTGGCTGTCCCTTTTATACAGACCTCGATTCCAGCTCTGTTACTACCAATCATTCTGCATTCGGATATTTTATACAGAACACGAGGCGGAATAAAGGCATAAGAAGCCTTGAACAGGCTGTGAAAAAGGGGCTACTGTCTCCTGAAGAATAAACTGCCAGAGGAGACAGAACATGTCCGAGCCCACAGTGCTGTGTCCTTCAGTTTGGAAGATATCATTGCAGCTGTAATATCCCCAAGCTGCTGTGAAATTAAGAAGCTGCTCTTGATGTGGTGTCCTTGCTACCATCTAATATTACACACTGTATTTTTTATATTTGCATGCATATATTAAAATGTTCCCCTGAAAAGAAAGAAAGAAAGAAAGAGAGAGAGAGACACACACACACACACACACACACACACAATGTTCACAGACAGATGGACACAAACACGCAGGCAACACTGAAATGTTGCTGATACAAATATGACAAATGAATAAAGAGTCTCCTCACATACATATTACAAAAATATTACTAGACTTCCATTTTTTGGTGAATCCTAAAATTCTCTTACCTTCCAATTGGCAAAAGGTAGAAAGAGAGGCAAGAAAAAAAAGGTTGAGATTAGAAGCAATCAGTGGTACGTTTTGTGGAAAAGCCAGTAGGAAAAGTCTTTTTTCATGCTTGGTCCATGCAGCGAGGTAGCTACTGCCTCGACATGCAGATTTGGATAACAAGCAAATATGTTTACTGCCTCCAGTAGGTTGACGTGTAGATCAACACAAGGCCCTTGTTTAACATGCAATAATCAGACAGACGTCTTACTGAAGGCTAATACTGAGGGCCAACCAAGCGGATGTTAGAGGTTAAGGTCAAATAACCTCTTTAGAGTGTGAAGTTAAAAATAAGGCTGGGAAGTTAGAGAGGAAACTTAAAGTTATTTCAAAAGAACTCTGTATCCCAGAGGTGTCAAACATCTGGCCTGTGGTACATTTCTAATCTGGCAAATAATTTTATAATTTATATGTTTTGAATTAAAAGCGTTCTGTGAACCACAATTAGATGAATCACGAAAAAAGAGCTAGTCTCTGTTATTCCACTAGGGGCAAAATAGAGCAATAAACTCAGTGCCATATCCTGAGCTCAAAACATCACCTGTTAATGATTTCATTCATTATTAGCAAGATACAAAATTCGACAGTGTAACCATGACTTTTGCCAAAAAGCTAATTTAAGGGGTTTCACAGCAAAGGGTATAATACTTGTGCAACTTGTTACAACTTTTATGCTTTTTATTTGTAAATAATTTTGCAAACTATATTGATTCTCTCTCTATTTCAACAGTATGAGCTAGCCCGGTTCAGTTCCACATTGTAACACTACAAAATGTCGAAAGGTTCATCTGTTTTCTTGGTTATGCATGTTCAATCCTTTTGTGGGGTCAAAATGTACATTTAAGACAAGGAGCTGATGTGTTGTTAGTGCACTAAACTGATTTTTTGGGGTCCGGCACATGACATTAGACCAAGTGTAATGTGGTCCGTTATCTTAAATGAACTTGACACCCCTACACATTTATTTTAAAAACAAACAAACAAACAAAAAAAAACAAACACCACATTAGGCCATGTTTACACTACACTGCCACACCCCTTATCGTGTCCAAACATAATACAGACAAAAAAAAATTGCACTGAATTCTCTACACTTTATTCAATTCAAACACAACCCCAAGCAGACCTTAGCCTCAAGGCAATAGACCAGCAGGCATGCTTTTTGGATACTGATGCAGGAAATAGTCCATCATTATGCATCCCGTGTTCCATGCTCACATACACGCACACACTCCTGGACACATGCTGAACAGCACAACATGTCTGCTCAACTTAAACATGAACCCACTGGGCCTCTCTGGTCAGTCAATGCGGTCAAACACTTAAATGAAAACGCATGCTGACACATGAACATAAACAGACACACGCATACTCTCATACACACACTATTTCAACATATAGCTTTGTATGTTTTCTATACAAGCAACACTGCCGTTACAAGGCTGCATCCAAGCCCAGTTTCACAGTGTGTATTTTTGGTGAGATTTCCAAAAACCGGAAAACATGCTGAGCTAAGTATTTATCGTGCTAAAATCATGCTAATGACAATGAAGTAGATATTTACTAAGCTTCTCAACAGTGTGGTGTGGACAACGCCCCAGGTCAAGAGGTTTAAGTATCACCCTGCCACCTACACGTCTATTCTCTACCTTCAAGCTCACACAGCAGAATGAATGATGATTCCTTTAAAGACATTATGAGGAATGCAAAATGCATTTGGATGATGTCCCTTCTGGGGACAACCTGTTTGCAATAATACAACATCTTTAATGGGTTTACAAAAACATGTTTATAGATATTGCTGAGTGATTTGGGTTTCACTTCAAACCTGCTCCAGCTTGTGTATAACCACAATGTGTGTGTAGCTTTTAGCGATATTCACTTCAGTCTATTCAGGAATTAATATACAGGTTTGGCAGGCTACCATTCACTGATATTTCATGTATTTTCCACTGTACTGTCCAATAGTAGTAAGTCAAAGCAGACAGACTTGTGATATCATCTTGAAGACATTTCACCACCCATCAGAGGGAATAAAAATGATCCATTAAATATAATGCAAAATATTGCCTAAACTAGGGGTTCTATGACTTAATGTTTATTAGTTGACCAGTAACTCAAAAGTAGCCAACTAATCCCTTGGTCATTATTTCCATAATTAAAGCAAAAACTGATTCAGCTCAGTTAAAATAACAGATTCTGAAACTGAGACTGCGCAGCATGGAAGCTCATGTCCATTTACAGAGCCCTCGATATAGCTCAGTGACTGACCTTCCTTGGATGGAGGATATGCTCTTTTGCACAGTGCTGGTCATGAGAGAGAAATCACTATGCCAATGTGCAAGGATTTTACCTAAAGTTTATTTTGCTTTAAGTGACAACAAAAATACCCGTGAGAGGAATTTCTTGGGGAGCAGGTGGGGGTGGGATTTTATTTTATTTTTTTAAAAACACACACAAAAAAAACACTGTCCTCTGCACTTCATACAAAATAAAATGAAAAGTGATAATGATAAAAAGTAAAATATCAACAGAGACTTGATTCAGGTGAACTGATGGCCCCCTCGGGTGAAGGGCAAAACGTCTTCAAGTGTTTAACAGAGTTCAGTCTCCCTGACTCATCATATGCCCCAGACAGTCATAGGTGGATTCCAACAAGTCACAGTTATCTCAGAAATCTCTAAATATTACTCTTAAAAATTAACATTGCACTTGGCTGCCACTTTACAACGGTCTTGTCTTTTTGTATGTGACAGCTCTACACAAACAAAAATCCCATGTTCAAGGCAATAGTGTTGATGGTGGATATAATGGTTATTGTATCTGTGGCCAGTTTTGGCTGCTGCTGCTAGTCATGATATTTCTGTAGGTTATGACCATCCTAAATGTTTTGAGAATGCTGTATCTGTATAACAAATCAAGACCGCTGCAAGTTCAGTCGAACATTACCTTGCCATTATGTTAACATTAAAGTCATTTTGCTTGCTAATTAGCCTATCATGCACATTACCATTGACAACATCCTAAAGATTTGCACTGATGTGGTGTGACCTTTTCTTTTTCAACCTGCCATACCAAACATTTTGGACAGGCTGATATTTTGAAATAGAGACGGTTATGGTTGCTTTGGGATGATTAAAACGGTGAGATTTTAGAGAAGGTAATTTAATAACTCCAGCCTTTACTCAGGAGCATCTTACCATCTGGAAAATATGGTCCTACTACTCGGCATTTCACACTGAACCATCTGCTGAATTTGCCAATAAAACTGTCCCCATCACTAGCATCTTTGCCCATCTGTGTGTCTATCAGAGTGTGTGCAGTGAGAGTCAGTGTGTTCAGGGCAGACCATTCTCCCGCGTGCCAAACATGCGGGCAGAGGAAAGACTGAGAGGCAGACAGTGCCCTCTCCACACATACCTTCCTGTGCCAGCGCAGCCGTGCTGGTGGTGGGGGCGGCGGGGCTCGTGTGCTGCCGGCCCACTATTGGACAAAGAAGCATTCCGTTGGGAGGGACTAATGTGAGGCAATGCCCCTTTACTAATGACAACTCCCCCCATCCCCTCAAGTAACACACATCAAGCATATCTCATGGCAGTCAGGGTGAGTTTCAAACTCAGTCAGATGGAGTCATAAAATACAGTGCCAAGACACAAGATACGTAAAAACAAACAAACAAAAAAGACAAAAGCTCTATTGTTCTAAGAAAGAAAATGACTACGTGCTGAAAAAACACTGGTAAAAGTTTTGGATAATTCAGTGCTCTTAGTCTACAAGTCACTCACCAGAAAAGTTTCTAGACACAAGCATGGTGGTCAGAATGGCCCCCTGCAGAAATAATACAGCATTCGATTAGCTTATAGAATAAAAACAAGCAGAGTATATACACAGCACTGATAAACTGGCTGAGTGAGTCACACACCTTCAGTTTTCTTCTGGCATTGAATTTGCGCAGACACTCAACAGTCTCTTGGCGATGCATCATGGAAGCCACAGTGGAACGTTGCTGCATGGGAAAGAGGAGTGGGAGAATTCAACAGGAAGAAGCAATCAGACCACCAGCTACCTTGCTCAGATTTAACAGGTAAATAAAAGAGATCAGGAAATTCAGCACAGACACTCTGCCAGTGAATCAAGCAGAGGAGCATCAATGAATAACAATATTACATTCTGCTAGTCCCAATATGGCATATATTCAACAGCGCACAACATGTTATAAACAATGTAACTGTACCAGGATATAATCTTGCCATTCAGGGTTCTCTTAGAACTTACAGAATTATTAGGCAATCACTGTTGATTCACTAAGTAAGACTTAAGGACTAAGTTAGCTTAGAGTACAGAAAGTTCAGATGGAGGTGTAGGGTTAAAAAAAAAACTAATTTAATACTATATGAGCAAATACATTATCATATACAATCAAAAATGTAACAGAACTCCTCTACTGTAATAGGTAGGATAAACAGTTACAGGCAGCAGTTTGGAGAAGCTACTGATAAGCTCCTGATAGCTGAAACCGTAAAAACAGCATTAAAGAACAAAAAGGAGAGAGCTCATTTATCAGTTTGTCACTGTTGGGCTACTGTTTTAGTTTCAGCCATTAGGAGCTTTTTCACACTTCTAGCTTAGCTTTCACAGCAGAGGCCTGAGTGTGCTGAGCGCACACTGCCACAATAAAACTCCTTAAAGATTTTAAAGTGTTTAAAAGCAACCGAAGGTAAAAGAACAAGGTTACTGCAAACCTCCAACTTAGGAGTAGAGTTTCTGAAGCTCAGAAATCTGAAATAAAACTTAAATAAATAAAAAAAAAGTTAAAAACAAAAGAAATGTGTATCTGTACTTTATGTAAAATTACTGACAGAACAGACAGAAAAGGCATTACTGATGGTCTCCGGTTCAATCAGAATGGTTTCTCCATGGATTCTAAGTATTTAAGACAAGATGTATTTAACTATATGGCAATTCTCACAATTAAAGAAATACACTGCCAAAAAGACAGCATAAAGCAGACTCAGTCCAGATGAGGAAAAAGGACAAATTTAGCCCCCCATTCTGGGGAAAGGAGTGCTGTGTCTGAACAGAACTCATTCCCTACTGATCATGTAGTGAGAGCACTGTGGGGTGCAGCCACTTCGTAGAGTCTTGTCCAAACTCTCAGTGGCAAAATTATATTCTCTGTATAGTGCACCATGTTAAAATTCATACTGCAGAGTAAATCCAGTGTACGGCTGATGCATACTAGATTCCTCAATGCATAACGAGCTACTTCAGGAAACAGGTAGAATTTTACTTTTAACCCTTTCGTATTTTAATACCTCTATATATATTTTGCTTATATAACCAAGTAATGAAGACGTGTTTCTGGAGCACTCACTAATAAGTTTTGTCTGCATTCAGTTTGTCACCTTCACTGCTGCCCCTATACAGCAGTCTATGTATTGTATAACATAGCCAGTAAGGGAACAATTTCAGACGCAGCAGGAATGTGTTTCCAACACCTGGGACTGAACAGAGAAACAATAATTACTGGCTCTTCTCAGTGCACAGGATCAAATCCTGTGGAATTCATGGTGGACGGGAGATGATGAGTAGCTTGCTGACTAGGTAGAGTTTATTTCTGCCAGAATGCTCTCTTCTCAGTGTTGCTGTTAATACAAACTACAGCTGAAACAGCAGTTCCTATTTTGGAACCTTTTCAGCACCTTAACTCAATCTAGCAGTTCGTTTCAGCCTTTGATGCTCCACCCATGGGATACAAAGTACCTGATATGTTTTGTATACTTTTCTGGACACATCCTTCAAAATGAAGGAGGCTTTCTGATTGGCTCTCCGCACTTGTGTGTGCTGGTTTCAAGCAAAACAAACTTTTGAACAGTGATACAATGAGCTTTTTGGAGCAAGGTACAGTTACTTGACTCAAAGAACATTCACAGAATCCTGTCTTTAAAATCATTTGAGAGTTTTGGTGTGAAGCACCAAAACTTAGTGCTGAGAAAGCATGTTACTCTCAACAGGAAATTGTCTGTGGTTGCTCATCTGCCATGCCAGTCAAACTGCCTCTCCCTGTGAAAGTAGGCAGTTCTCGGTCACGTTTCTTGACCTTTAGCAAAGCAAAGCTAAAGGTCTGGCTTGTGAGACTACATACAGAACAGAAATACAGGCCCTAGTCAGCTAGAATATCATCCTTTATGTACGATGGTAAGAGAGAACACATCTCAGAGCTGAAACGTTGGCCGACGTCTAACACAATGTGCTACATCAGAAACGTGTTTCTAAAAGGATAAGGACTATAGCTACACAGAGTCATCACATCCCTGAGAATTCATATACTCATTTGTTCCCCTTATTCTTAATTAACTATTTAACTAGCTCACCATACATTATTACATTATGTTAGCCTAATAAATTAGATTAATTAGGCTTCTGGGCAAACAAGATATGTGACTAGGCAGCACATCGGATCTCTCATTTGCCAGGTGGGCGAGCAAATGATTTATGATTTGCTCATCCCTGCGTCTGAATATCAAAATTTGACTATTTTCGACTGAAATTTGAAGAAAAGCTGTGGTCTTGTGTCATGGTGATGGCTATGTATTTTTTCATGTAGGATAGTACTGTGCATACTGTGCTTGCAGGTGATTATCTGACCACTTTCAGTATGGTAATTTTACATGGTCTCTTAAGTGAAATGCTTCAATTAAAAATCACTCATTTTAAACTTTAAAAATAATTCTGGGATTGATTTTGGCCTACTTTAGGTTGCACTATTGGTAAGGAAAAAGTTGTATTGTGCCATCTCTATCTTTCATAACATATCATCAACATAAATCATCTAAAAATTGAGAGTTCAGGCACTTACGCAGACCCATGGGTGCTTGAGGGCCTGGTCAGCAGTTATCCTCTTAGCCGGGTTGATGGTCAGCATCTGGTTGATGAGGTTTTTGGCCTCTGGAGTAACAGTGTCCCACTCTGGAGAGGGGAACTGAGACAAAAAGATGGTACAAATAGAAAGACAGGTTTGAGAATAAACATATTTTGAGAAAAACTAAGCCACAAACAGATGTACTGTGAACACACATTTAGTGCACACAGAGAGAACTGCAATGAAAATGGAAAGATTTTTTTTAAAAAGACTAAAAAAAAAAAAGACTCAGTGGTCAACTCTTGCTCATAAATCTACTGAATTATCTACATGTTTATTTTAAATCTTAATTAGATATTACATTTAAAAATATTTTTTATAATCAACACTGCGTTAGAATAATTATGAAGTCAGAAGCTGATTTTCAGCTCCAAAATACAGCTACTCTAGTATAACTTATTGAATGCTATGTGCATTTAAGGAGTGATGGACAAGGGTTTTTTTTGATTGATTAGAAAATGACTCAGCTCTCCATCTCAGCCAAATCAAAATTAATAGGGACATAAAGTCTGGGCTTGTCACTCTTGGTCGATATGGCTGGCCGTGGGTGTGACGTTCTGCGTGTCACAGGTTTGACTGATTAGACTGCTTGCCAATTCAACTAGACTAATCGCCGATAAGCAACACTGCATCATATCCCTTTATCTGGCATGAATAGATCTGGAATCGAATCTAAAGGCAACATGATAACAGCCTCTGCAACACAGCTGGGGAAGATGTACATTTAATTCTATAAATGGCAGGTAGGGAAAGTTTAAAATTTTTTTTTTTTAAAAAGCATGATTTCAGATCTGATTACTCACATCATAAGCTCCTGCCTTGATCTGCTGGTAGAGTTTGTGTTGGTCCTCATCCCAGAATGGGGGGTAGCCCACCAGCAAGATGTACAAGATCACACCTACACATACACACATACACCGTGTTAAACCCAGCACAATCAAGCCTTAATGCAGGTCACAGAAAAAAGCAACAGCAACACACAGAACGCACCACATGCCCAGATGTCAACAGGCTTGCCGTACGGGTCCTTCCTCAGAACCTCGGGAGAGAGATAGCCAGGAGTGCCAGCAAAACCTGCACAGAGAGACCAGAAGCTCAGAGAAACCCAAACAATAGTTTAAAAAAAAACAAAAAAACAAAACAAAAGAAACCCACACACCCCAGTCTTCATTTCATCGAACTTTGGCTGATTACTATTTAACTACCGATTAAATTCCTACATTTCTGTTCATTTAATGCCTATTTTTCATTTTATTTTTAAGTTAGTCTATTGTATAGCGTTAGTCTATTGTCTGTTTGCACTGCTGTCTGCTGCTGTTTAATGTTGCACCATGTCCTGGAGAAACTATATTTGATCCCTCACTCAACACATATGTGATGAGAAGGAACGGGAACAAATTTGGCTAAGCTGAATGAACAAGCTCACTGCATTAGTGACCAAGCATGGGTCACCCCCAGTCAACATCCTCCTAAAGCCCTACTTAACAGCAGCACTGGATCCTCCTCAATGTCAGGCAGGGTAAAAAGAGATGTGTGCATGATTAAAGATTGGAACAGAGGAATGAGAGAATAATGCATAAAAGGAGCAGCTTGGGTAATTTCAGGTCAATTAAGATTGATTTTACTTTGCACTATAGCAGGTTGTTTGCATAAAACAAAAAGGTGTGTGTGAATAGTGATTAATTTTTTTTTTCATGTATGGGGGGGGATTTTAAGCCTTTATTCATCACATGTACATTAGAGCACAGTGAAATT
>JAOTRR010000043.1:23786975-23801860 GCA_028570945.1 Gogo arcuatus | reverse complement strand
ATGTATAATATACATACATACATATACACACACAACTATACTATTGCAAATCCAAGAAAACCTCTATTTATTGAAAGTTTTGTGTACTTCAGGACTTTTTTTTTTTAATTAAGAGTTGCAAACAAAATTTCACAGACTGCATCAGTACTGATTTATTTTAAGAACATAACCCAACTATTTAAATATTAAGCTCATTATTTACATGTGCACAACAATGTTTTGGTGATTTATTAGAGCCATGCAGCTTTTTTCCCCCTGAACTTTCCAGCGAAAGAACACAGTAGGTCCAATTTGACATTATTTATAGGCCCACTTGTGTTTTTGAGCTATGGAGTTTTGGATTAAAACCCGTTCAATTCACGCGAGCAGTCAAATCTGCTAATAACTACTATAAGAACTCAATAATAAACGAAATGGTTTTGATTTCCTCTTCACTGTAGCTTAGACAAACATTGACAAATCCCTGACCCCAGTGGACCACTGAACCGGTCTATATTGTATATACATGACTGAAGATTTGGGGTGAGAATGAAATGAATGAAGTGTTGCAGTAGGGGAAGGCATGCAGAGCTGGGTACTGCACTGATGCTCGCTGAAATGAATGCAGAGATGGAGGAGGCCAGGCTGAGTGGGCAGCAGTGGCCTACTCCACCCGCACTGTGCTCAACTCAATCCCTGCACGCGCACACACACGCTAAGGAAAGCATGAAAACCGAGAGGTGTGTGCCTATAAATCGACACATTTCCGTATTAGAAAGAAAAAAGCCGCAGATGTATCAGAAACCGCACATGACGCCTAACTGCAGCTCGTAACATTTTCCGCGTTATGGCTAACTTAGCTATAACTTATCTGCAAAAAAAAAAAAAAAAAAAAAAAAGCCCCTTCTCTTCTCCTCACAGCCACCTCTTCAGCTACACACATAAAAAACAGCACAACTTCAGAGCAAGTCAAGTCAATGATGACACTGAATTACACAGCAGCACATATGGGTTTTAATGAATCTTTATGCTAACGAGGGAGTCCACTGAGAAACATAACCGGCAGCAGAAACGTTACAGGCTAGTCTATTTTACAGCTATATAGCAGCACATTCGAGCTAGCACTCCTTCTGTGCACTGTAACATTATATACATTAGTCAGAGATACAGTCATCTGAGACATTTTGAATCATTATTATCAGCATGCCGCCTGTTAGCGGTCCGCTATGGAGTCTGACCATATGGGCTTTGACAGGTGAACCGAAGTAACGTTACACGAACCACCAAATCAACACACGCCTGAGACGTGAATGCAGCCGTTAAACGCTAATCCACACCGAGCTAGCTTAACGCTAACCAAAATACAACGTTTAGTCGTTCTTGCTTACTTTCCGAGCTCTTCATAAAGCTGGTATTCATCCGTAAACCTCGTTGAGGTTGGAATTGTAGCCATGTTGTTCTGATAGATCGCCTCTCTCTCTCTCTCTCTCTCTCTCTCTCACACTCTCTCTCTCTCGTTCCGTCTCGGTGACCGCCTCACTTGCGCTCGCTCGGATTTCGGGAGCTGATCTCGCGCGTGCACATACATACACACACACAAGCTGAGCTGAACTGAAACGCTCTGTTTTCCCCCCCACCCGTATACCAACAAATCCCTCCTCCTGCGCAACGATTGGCTAGTCTCGACAAAGACCGCTGCTCGGTTAGCCAATCCGAACGCAAATCCTGGACAATACTGACCATACAACCAATCATAACACAAAAGGCGGAGTTTAAACAAAACGGGTAGGAAAAAAAGACAGGCTAGTAGGTTAGTGGTGTAATGTAGGTTATGAAGTCACGCGAGATTTCAACTCGCAAGCGGCGAGAACAGAGGTGCAGCGAGGTTCAGTTGTAGCTAATGCATAATAGTCCTTCTTCCACGGTCCTCCTGTGAAATAATCAGCCTTAGTATCACAGCTTTGCTTTATTTCATTTTTGAGATCCCATGAATTGACACGATTTTCAGGTTATAACTTGGATATTCAATTTTGTTTGTTTTCCAAGTCTTATGCCTATTCTATTATTACGATTTTCTGCTCCATAATGTCACGAACGCGAAGAATTTTCATTCATTTGTTTTCAGTATTCGCTTTATCAGGGTTGCAAAGGATCTAGAGCCCATCCCAGGAACCCTGGGCACAAGGCGGGAATACACTCTGGATGGGACACCGGTCCACTGTGTGCCCCCCACTCACTCACTCTTCAGGCATGTTTTTGGGAGGAAGGAGGAAACAGGAGAACCCTGATGAAACCCACAGTGACATGGGGAAACATGCACAGAAACTCCACACACACAGTCATCAGTCATCCAAGATCACAATCAAACCAGGCACACTGGAACTGTGAGGTGGCCGCTCTCTCTGCTGTACCACCATGCCGCCCCTATAAATCTTCCAATAAAATTCTTTTATTTTGTTGATAGTAATGTACCCCTATCTGATAAAGAGTGTATCAATGCCCATACTGACTTGAACCACCGGGTCTCTTGATCAACTTAATATTTTGACCTTTTTTCTAAACCTATCCTATGACGTTTTATGCCATGATGGCATGTGTTGACCTTTACACAACACCGATCTTATATAGATCACAGGATATAACTTGTCTTAAAGGCCACCACAATCAGGCTTCTGATGTTTCACATAACGGTTACTATCGGATCCGTGTCTGGCTTCACTTTATATTCAGAGCTCTACTGTTGGTATCATTTCACAGATGGAGAAAAAAATGGGATCAGTGCATCAATGTGTGTTTAGGCTATACTGTATGTGTTTAAACATTTTCTGCGTTCTAGAAAGACAGCAAGCATTTATATAACTACAAACCATCCTACATTAATGAAATGTGTTCATCGTCCCAAAGCCGTCCCTGATGGAAGGTGTTTTTAGGCATTTTATCCAAAGCCAGGTTTGCTGTTTAATTAACAGTTGAATGGTATTAAAGTGTAAATTCTGCTGTGATCTGTGAGCAGATACTCATCTGTTCCTAAGCTAGCTGAGTCTCTGTTCTTTTTAAATAACATGCACTGCATTTTAAGGAAGCAAGGCACTGTTCCCCATGAGAGACACAGAGAGAGAGAGATTGATGAGAGAGCAGTAATATCTACAACACCTCCTCACCTTAGTTAGACAATTGTGTCTGCACATTTATATAGATGTACAATTTGTAAAAATAATAATAATAATAGTAAATTAATAAATAACATGATGATGATGATTGCATTACTGTGCCTAATTCTGAAAACACGAAGTTGTACTTTATGTTGTTTTTCCTGTAAGTTAAAGTTTGGTTGGTGTGCAGCACCAGCGCTCTGTATTTTCTCCGGGCGTGTCGCTCTGGAAGCCTGATTAATACTGAGCGGTGTTTCTATGGCACTGTGTGTACTCTGTGTTTTGGAGCTGTGTATGGCTGATGGGTGGGAGGGAGCAGGGGGTTGTGCGAGCGTGGGCAGATGCATGCTGGGATGGGCCACACTCACATCTCTGCATAAGCTCGGCAGCAGGGGGGCTCAGCGAGGGTGGATGGCTACCTGCCAAACAGCATCTACTCTGCAATTTCACTGCAAAAGTATTCCACTTCAGCCTTCACATGCTATACTGCATATCCCATCTGCATTCACAGCCTTAAAGTGAAGCAGGATTTATTTTATGGCTTGAAGCTACTTTAGCACATCTTGTACACCATAAAAGGGGTGGTTAGAGCAAGTTTCTTTTTTTATGCACAATTAACCTGAACTGTAAATGTAGTTTTACCAGCAAAGGAGTCAACTATGTCATGTCATTCTATAAATCAGCAGAATCAGTCAAAAAAACAGCATTAAATTCCACCTGTAGATTAAAGCAGGGTTTCCTGTCTTATTAACCAAAGTTTTCATTCCAGCTAAGCGCAAGCTCAAGATTCCACTTTTTTAATCACTGTATTTATTGGATGTGGCTCCTTTTCATCTGGAATGCAAGCTTGCAGACCCATAGGCCCTTTGCAGATACAACTGGACGCCCCTGTGTTAAAGGTGCTGTCACTGATTTTGGCAGAAGTAAGCTAAAGCTAGCGGTTTAGAAACTATATTCAAACAAACACAGCCCTTCCTTTAAAGTGCATCTGAAATCAGAAATGGTGTTGCAGAGCTTTCTGTACCTGTCCCTTAGTGTTCTGGGCAATAATATGATAGTACATCTAAATAAAACACAAACGAATTTGGAGACTTGGCACTTAAATTTTATAGTTTGCCACTTATGGGAAAATGATTAAAATGTTTTGATGACTCATTCTGTACGAATCCTGTTTGTCCAATTAAATGTTCTAAACATTGTATATGCCCCACCCCCATGGGTGTGGCTTGCTCTTAAAAGCAAACATTGTTCGTGCTGTTTTGGCTGTGCGTTCTCCCGCAAACTGTTCCCTTTTCTGACTATGCCTTGATTGAGAGAAAGGTGGTCGGAATTCATTCGTTTTGAAGACGGTGGAATTTCAGCAAATTCACACTTATGTGACTGACAGGCAGTCCACAGAGGAATGTTTTACTTGTTCCTATTCACTGCAGGAATGTCTTGATATCTCAGACTGATTAACTGGTTCTGTCTTTATTAATAGGTCAGAGATTCTCCTTCAGTAAGAGTAATTAATATTCTATCTACCGTTCAGACGCCTCCTGGTGAAGACCTCGCTGCTCTCCATCGCCATTGATGCCTCTGACAGAACATGTACATCACAACTCCAAAAACACACCATATTTCATCATCTACAATATCATCCTCAATGAAATTCTCCATAGTTGAAAAAAAGACTCTTATTAAACTCTTTGTTGTTCCATATTTAGCTAGTTCACTAAGCTACTGGCAGTGCGGTGTACCTCAAGCGCTTTTGGCTGTTGTGAAAACCAGTCAAGCATTTCACCATGCTGGCACTCTGACTTCCTGTTTCGAAAGGAAATACTGTTCATCAATTTGTAGAGTCATGTAATGACTCTCATGCCAGTTTATGGGGTCATTAAGTGATCCCTCCAAAGCCACAATCCTAAAACATGTCTAATCTACAACAGTTGAATTGAGCATCAGCCTCCTTTCCCTGAATGGCTGGTGTTGGTGGGTTTCTGTTATTGTTGTTCCACTGAAACCTAGTTTCTGCTCTGAACAAAGATTTTATTGACAGGAAATGGACAACTTTGTCCTATGTTGTAAAAAAGTGTTGACTTTAAAATGTTTTTAGCTCGTCCTCATGGTTGCTTAAAACCATGTTGTACGTGTTTGGCTGTTGACTGCATCACATTGTTTGTGTTGTATTGTTTCCTAGTGAAGCTGCCGCCACTCTCCCAGCTGCTTTTTAAGTTCTCATTGTGCATACAATGCTTTCAGAGTAATGCATTAGGAGTGGCTAGTAAAGATAAGTGCCAAATTCTACAAGCATTCCAGGATGATTCATGCTGTTGAAAATTCAGTATGCTCGGTCTCTGTGGACTGACCTGTAGGAGTGCTATCCAACCCGTTTCACATGAAGCATCTCATTACTGAGTTTTATTTCCTGCTAACAATCGATCCATGCTCAATCAGTTTGAGTTATTTAATAAGCTGACTGGAGAATATGCTTGATATGATAGTGGTAGTAAGTGGATGGACGAACTGTGCAGTCATTCGGATTGGATTGTACTGTAGAAGGTGCAGATATAAGGAGAACAGAGCAGAGATGGAGGAGAAGGTGAGGGCAGGAGGTGAGAAGTGGGATGACGTAGGCAGATCTGAGCTGCGATTCGAGTGATGAAACTCAGTCCTGATGCAGTGCAGAGCAAATGCTGTTCTCCGAACATTAGCAGTGGCTTTTACGGAAGAAGAATAGTAATACAATTACAAGGCACTTACAAAAATATTACACAACTCAGACGCAATGAGCTTCCTCCATGCAGAACATTTCAAGATCCTTTAGCTTCTCAGGTTCGGGCTTGTAGACTTCTCTTGTCAACCACAGATCTTCAGTGAGGGTCAGATCTAGGGACGGAGTTGGTCATTGCACATTGATTGTGTGTGTGTGTGTGTGTGTGTGTGTTTGAACCATTTTTCTTTTTAACCAGTTTATTTCACCAGGTCTTGAGCTGAAATATCCTTCACAAGGTGCTGCATTACATAAGATGCTCTAAGGAAGGGCTATCTTGCAATGCTTGCAACTTTTCTTTTCTAAATTTTGAAACTTGTCAACAAGAAGAGTCAACTAAATTCCTATTTCAAAGTTGTTTTACAGTTAATACTAGTGCTGTATATGAACAAAAAAGGAGTTCCATCAGCACCTGAGAATAACCAGTTCCCTGATATTTTTTTTTTTTCAGGTCAACAACCATCTGTTTTTTTATGGTGAAAGCTCTTTGGGTTCCTCCCCTCATCATTCCCCCCAATAGGAATCAATGACAAAGGGATATTACATGCATGGAAACCAAGCAAACATGGTTACAGACAACAACAGAGGTCCTGGGGACTGAGAACAAATGAATTTTTATTTTTAATGACAGTTTGTTTGCTTTAAAATAGTTCTTAAGAGTGGCAATAATAATGTGACACTTTTTTGAGAAAATTATTTTTAAATCAACAGATTTAATGAGAATGACTTTTGCTGGAACAAAGAAAGCATTGCTCCTGTTATTGGAGTGGAAAATGTGTATTATTGTATATAATGTTTACTTTAGACAAGCATGTTTGCTCATTTTTATGAAGAGTTTAGACATATTCTAAAATACAAACCTGTCATTTAGTATAATTGTCCACATTAATTGGTTAAAAATAGGCTGCAGTAAATGTATAAATTAGTCTAAACACTTAAGAATACAGTCTTCTTTTTGTCTTTTTCAATTTTTCAACCTTTTTTGAAGAATATCTTTCAGGATGGTCAACTTTTACCTTCTTCCAGAATTGTGGTAGTGTTATTTAAAAATGTGTGTTGGGGGAAAATTATTTTATTTGCCAATTTAAAAAAAATAAAAAAATAAAAAATGCTGGTGGACTGATAATTGATTACTGAGCTTGAGTGATGATATAGTTTTAAAAAATGTCCCCAGCCATGTATTTACCATTTTTAGTAATCACATTGATATTATTCTTATTTTTGGGATCATAACCCCAGTCCAGAGAAGAAAATGCCCGTGTGTGAAGGGAAAGCTCTACATCATTGCGTCAGGACTGATTAGGTTTAATAACAGCCTCATGATGAGGGTCAGAGTAGGTGAAAGCCTGGGGACTGGCTGCACAGTTTACAGCACTATGACCTGATCTTCTTCCCTGCAGGATCAGTTCATCACTACATAGGACTCAGAAGTTTCCCATCACTAACATTACAATATGTAGGAATAAAAGTCCTGCTTCAAATACTGAACATTTCCAATTACGTCGTTATTTGAACTAAATTTATGTTTTGAGGAATTCATGTTCCCAAAAATGGAATTCCTAAAAGCAGATGCATAAATTATACCAATATTTTGTTTTATAAGACACAATGCCTAAATTCAACTGAAATGGATATCCATATACTGAATAAATCCCGTATGGTTCATGATTTAGATTTAGAGATAAGTACAAGCTCCAAACTGGTTCATATGTAGCCTTACAGCATCTCATCCAGGGAGATCTTTGCCATCTTCCTCCTCTTCTCTCATTGTTGTGTAACAGAGCACAGCTCATATCTCATTCTCTGACCTGATCTACTCACATAACCAAAAGAAAAAGGTGATGATAGTGGAGAAAAAGTCAATAGGCTCTGCATTATTCCAGCTAAGGTAGGTTTTTATCAGCCTACAGTCAGAGACAGCAAAAGAAAAGGAGGTTGAATTAGAGAGGCGTGAGGAGGAGTGCTGAGTGCCGGGGCATGTAAAGTGTGGGAGAGAAAACTTGAGGAAAAGACTTCTGATGTTTTTGGACTTTCTCTACCCAAGCATTCCAACTACCTGCTTTTTTCCTGAGGAAATGCTTCTACTATACTAGCAGTCTATTCCAATTTAAAAAGCAAGACTTTAATTGGAAAATGCTTTTCAGAAATAAAAAAATAACGACAGCCTCCTGTAATCTGCTATAGCTTTCTCGGTGTGTCTGCTGTGTGTGACGAGAGGCTTGTTTGACTTTTAAGGTTTAATTTGAGCTTCAGCTCAAATCTTAGCTCAAGACAGGATCGCTTGTGCATCCGTTTAACTGTGCAAACCACTCACAAAGTGAACCAAAGGTGGTCAAGTCAGCCACATTATGAAAAAATGAGAAAAATAAAACATCCTCCTAGCATGCTAATGTCAAGTCTAATGTCTAGCATTTAAAAAATATACACCTTTCAGGTTATTTAATGTTACATCTGACTATGTACTTCAGGCAGCAGCAGGACGAGCCATCAAGCCATGAACAAACTCTTGCACCTCCCTGTGAGCTAGGTACACACTGATCTTCAGCAGTGACTGGAAAAAAACGGTGGCCAAGCAAGAACCAACAGCCAGCTTGGAAGATTTTTGCCTCCATTTCTCTCCATCTATTTTTGCCTAAAAGTACAAAGCTGCTCTTTGTAGGCGTGTGCCCACCTTTCTAAACAGAGCTCTCAGTTTGCACACTTTGCAGGTTTTGAATCTAAACTTCCAATTGCGTCTATCTGTTGCTCCTCTTCTGTCTGCACCTTCTCCTTCTTTCTTAACCAGCCATGGCATCCACACGCCTCCATGGAGCTGGGGGTCAGCCATTGGATCATCCGGTGGGTTTCTTGGAGGCACAGCAGTGCGGTTATACTCAGCAATCCTTGAGAGCAGAAGCTTTACCACCTCAGGCCTAGCTTGTGTCAGATCACACCTCTCAAAAGGGTCAGCGCTGATGTTGAAGAGCCACACAGACTTCCCACGCTGGTCCTGTCTCTTCTCCATGCCCTGCCACTGCTGTGGAGCTCCAGGCAAGATCGGTGGTGGGAACCAGTCTCCATCTCCCACATTCCCTGTCAGGAGTTTCCAGTCACCCACTCGAATTGCTGCACGCACTCCTGTGTCCCAGATCCCAAAGCCATTTACCATCAACAGCCTGCGATCATGCTCTCCGTGCCGCCGCGACACAGGGTCGATGTTAAACAGGATTTCAGTACGAGGGCAAGGTAGACCCTGACTGATGGCCCCCCACACATTACACCCATCTAAGCGCTGAGAGTTTGGCTCGGGAGATCCTGCCAGATACAGCAAGGTCGGGTACCAATCTGAGACATGTATTAAAGCATGACTGATCTTCCTCTTCAACTTCAGCAGTGGGCTGTGAACGAAGCCCACTGCTCGCACTCCTCCTTCCCAGTATGAGCCCTTCCCTCCACGCAGGGGCCAATTGCAGCCGCCTGACAGAGGCTGGCCTCCATTATCTGAAGAGTAGATGAACACGGAGTTGTGGTAGTAGCCTCGATTACGCATCTCTGCCACAATCTCACCCACAGCCTCGTCCACACCACTCAGCATGGCGGCGTAATGGCGCCTTGGCTGATTCCCAAGAGAAGCATAACGCTGGAGGAGATGAGCAGGAGCCTGTAAAGGAGTGTGAGCAGCCTGGAGTGCCACATACAGGAACAGAGGCTTCCGCCGGTCGTGAGTCCGCAAGATTTTCTTCACCCTGAGAAATGTTCAGATTAATCACTGGTTAAAAAGACACCTTACGCTTTTAAATCCATAACATACAAAAAAAATCTGAGCATATGGCACTAATAGCACAATTATTGGATTTGAGCAGTTAGTAGATTATTCATCATCATATCAAAGTAAAGCAGGAATTGAATTTCAAAAAGTAAACTCCCAAGTGTTTTTGCCAGTAAAGAAAGCCCATGATTTCAATTTGGTTAGAAGTTAATATCATGTTCTCCTCCTGTGGGTTTATTAGCAAGCTGCAAAGCAACAGTTGAGGACATGCATCATATTTAGAAAGAAACCTGATTATTGGGTGCGTCATGTACACTCAGTTTTCCCATTAGCAGATAATGCAAGTAGCTGTAAACATGTTGATCAAATTGTTGCCAAAATCAGTTCTTTTCTACAGTTGTCCATTTTGTACATTTTCAGTAGGAAACATGAAGAACAATGGATATTTGAAATCTGGTTTTCTTGTAGGATTAGTATAGTATAGTGCTACGCTTAACACTTGTAGTCATAGGCCAAAAAGATCATCTTGGCAACTCATTTCAGAGCCGGCATTCATCTATAAGTCTATACTGAAAGTCCAATCACTAAGAACAAGATAATACTACCAACAAACTATAATTCTTTAAAAGACAAAATCACTGACAATTATAACTACAAAAATGATCAAAACACGTCAGATGAAGTGCTGAGCGTCACCTCTGTGCATACAGCCATGTGGAGTAGTTCCCGCTCAACTCCCAGGCTGGCCGTTCACCATCGTGCAGGTCAAAGCCACAAGTCTCTGCTCCGTCACAGCTCTGGAAGTTAAAATGGTCTCCACTTCCAGTCAGTGATCCCAGAAAGCTCTGAAATCCTCGGCTAGTGGGCAGACACTCAGGGTGGCAGAAGCCCAGGTGCCACTTTCCCACCATGTGGGTGCTGTAGCCAGCCTGATGCAGCCTTTCGGGAAGTGTGGGCATGTCGAGGGGCAGACACAGAGGCTGGCGAGAGCGGATGATGGAGTGCTGAAGGCCGGTGTGAATTTGATACCTGCCACATCCAGGGAAGTGTTTTAATGAGACTAGAGCACTTGCAAGAGGACTTCGTTATATGATGACTATATAATGCAAAAAGTGGGAAATCCTGCTGCTTTATGGTAACTTAATATTGTCCCTGAAGCTGTAATTGTTTTGCTTATTCAGCCATTTTTTTTGTTGCAAATAATCAAATAAATCAAAGCATCCCACATATAAGCCTTGAGGTGAGAAAAATGATTCAGCTCTGTAAAACTATATATGGAAATATACAGAATATGACTCAAATGCATAAAATTCAGGTCTCATGACATTTGTGTAGTCATTTAACTAATAACCACATGGATGCAGGTTGTACCGGCAGGACTGTACTCACCGTCCGGTCATGAGCTGGCTACGAGAAGGCGAGCAGATTGGCTGGACGTAGTAGTTCTCCAGCTTCACCCCTTCAGCAGCCAGCTGGTCCAGTACTGGCGTGTGGATGTCCGAGCCATGGTAGCCCACATCACTGTAGCCCTGATCATCCACCATTACAAAGACGATGTGTGGAGGGACTTTAACCGTGGCAGATGGTTTTGGGTGGCTCTTGTGCTCTGCATTGAGTGGTAGTGCCAGGCTCAGGCAGTAGAAGCAGCTGAGTGTCACCCTGAAAGTTGGCAAAAATGAGTTCCAGACCCCGGTCATATCCAGACAATCTTGTCTACCACCTGACAGAAAAAATACAATGAAATCAGAGTCTATCTGGTAACAATATTTGATGATTTCCAAATAAATATCCCAAGTGAGCAACTGAAGCCTATAATTCTCGAAGCAGATTTGTCTCTAAAGCTATCTGAATGAAGCGAAATCAACACTGACTGACTGAAGCGACACTTACAAACATCCAAGCAGAAATGAGTTCTTTCTTACAGCAGCCTGCTACATTCCTCACACACACCAGGCACCTCGACAGAGGGCAAACAGGAACAGGGCAAACAACCAGACAAGGCCCCACACACACACACACACACAAAATGAATAGTTTGTAGAGGCAATGTATACATGCCACAGGTAAGAGATAAACAAAGCTACTGTTTCCCAACCTCTAATGTTCTCACTTTTGCAAGTGGGCGATATTCAACAGATATCACTGTACACTGAAAAACACTTGACACGTGTTGTTATGCAATACTCAGTGAAAGCAAATATCAATCCAAATGTCTAATGTGATCTGGATCAACTGAAAGGTTTCAGCTCAAAAACATGTCCCAGAACAAGAGCTAAAGAAGACAGGATTTCCAATTGGATATTTTATGTGTCTTGTACACTGTGTTAACGTAGACTGGAACGCCAAGCCTCCGTATCTCTGGCCAATATGCAACTCAAACTCTCGGAAAATGTCTGTTGCTCTCAACCATAGATTATAGATAGATGAGACAATAATAATCAACCAATATGATGGAAAAATTAAAGTCAAGAAAAGGGTACAGGAAAAGTGGTCCAGAGGACTGCAGATCGCTACAAAAATATATATTTTTTAAAATTTACATAAATTTATTGAGCAGACACTTTTATCCAAAGGAACACTCAAATGAAATAGAATACAAGCCAGGTAGACAGCTGTGCAGTTGAAGGTTATTGGGCTCAAGGGCCCAGAAGTAGCTCATCAAAACTGGACAGTTGGATACTGAGGAAAAACATAGGTTTTCAGTGAGCCTGTGCCCACGGTAGCCTCAGATTCCTGTTTTTGGCTGAAAGGAGTGGAACCTGATGTGGTCTTCTGTGGCCTCAAGGTTCGACATGTGTTCCAAGATGCCTTTCTACTTACTATGTTTGTAAAGATTGGTTATTTGAGATACTTTAGACTTCCTGTCACTCCTCTGACCTTTCTCATCAAGGTGTTTCTGGCCACAAAACTGGTGCTTACTGGATTTTCTTTCTTTCTTTTTTAACAGAAAAGAATTTTTCTGAATTTTTTAATTCAAATATACAAGATTTTAACAACCAGGAATATTCACAAAGAGTGTGGATCACCGTACATCTTAAAGGCTGTTATTAGGAACACTGGTCATCTCATGCATGAAGGAAAGTCCCTGGATTTAGGAACAAAGAAAGGATCATTCAGATGGGGTTTGGAAAATTCTAAGAGAATTTTAAAATGACACAGCAAGAATTCTCCTTCATTAGTAATCTCATTTATCCATATGCCATTATGTTGCTGGCATTTCACTGGCACATGTGGTTTATAAATGTGCAACAGAGGATCTGTAACCTCAATACGTTTTTGTTCAACTTCATTCCCAGCCACTGGACCTGACAGCAGAAGTGATTTAGATCGCAAGGTTACCGTAGATTTTTTTTGTACAGGATTCAATACCATTTCTTCTATTTTTAATACAATATTGTGATCATAATTTTAATTATTAGCTCACACTGATCTTAAGTCAAACAAAATTGTAAAAAGCTGTTTATATCCTTTTAGCAAAAGATGGTAGAAATGATCTGCAGCACAACGTCATTCACGGAGAGAAAATAGGAGCTGGTACTGATGAACTTTACAGACCTCTGCTGTAAGAGAAGCAGTGGCAGCAGAGGCTAAACATCATAAATGATCAGCGGACATAACACAGTTATGGGCTGGTGATGGCTGAAATACATGTTTCAGCGGCACAAAACAGCCATAACCATGGATTATTGCTATAATTCTATTGATGCTGGCTTTAAGTTCTGTAAAGCCAAACTCTTGGACAAAAACAGTGAAATCTGAGACGCCACCTGTGAGACAAGTGCAGCACATCCGGTGTGAGAGAGGCCATCAGAGGGGCTATCGATCGTACCTCAGCTTTCCCCAATGGTGTCAAGAGGAAATCGATGCAAGAAAAAACGAATCCACTTCCGACATTAGCCTAAAGTAGATGGCAAACTCAACCAGCCATTCCAAAGCTGCGAGAGAAAATGGAAGAGAGACAGAAGGAGGAGAGGATTAAGAAGGAAATAAGCAGAGGAAGTGAGACATGAGCACATTCACATGTGGAAGGCTGTCTAAATTGGGTTTCATAGAAGCAGACAGTGATTTAGATTGAGATGGAGATCTAAAGGAGGCTGATAGAGAGTGACATCAGTCTTCTGGATGTCAAAGCACAGGTATCAGCTAATTCCTCTCTCCTACTGAACAACAAACCTATCATACTACCTTAAAGAAAAGCAGTAATGGAATCTCTCCTTCTAAAACACAGCACACACCTCCGCTGTATAGTAGAACCAAATATGAGTCTGTTAGGCATCTGACAGCAAGATGTAACCCAAATGGACAGGACTGCGAGATATGCCAGAATTAAAGGGTTTACATTTGTCCCCAGTGGAAGCTTACATTCCAAGAAGCAATAACTTGGCTGCTGAGTTTCTCTCCTGCACAAGAGCAGATATCTATCTCTGTCACAGCAATGGCTATAGAACCAGTCACACAAACAGAGTAGTGCTGAGAATTATTCAGTCACCAGACACTCAGTGAAAGCAATAAATCGTTATTCATATCAGAGCAAAGAGTTAACGTTCTAGTGGTGCTGTTCATTTGTCAGAGCTCAGAGGAGACACTAGAGACTCATAAAATATGGGTGGCAGCATGAGCACGGTGTGAGCCTGCAGTGCCACCCTGTGGAGAGAGAAGGGAATACATGGAAACATGCATCATTAAATTACAAGCTAAATACTACCCAGTTAAACAAAACAAATATGCCAACTCGATACTAAATTATAAAACATTCCTTCTTATATGTGTATTTTTACACATGAAAATTGTTCATGTAACTATCGTCAACATAAATTAATGAATTCATTTATTCACCTTCAGCAGTCGCTGGTCGGGGTCACTGTGGATCTGGAGACTATCCTGGGAACACTGTGCATGATGCAGACACCCCTAGCTGGGACTGCAGTCCATCCCAGAGCACCATACACACATTTACCCACTTACTCACACCAAAGGGCAATTTAGGGTCACCAATCTATCTACTGGCATACTTTTGGGAGGTTTGAGGAATCCAGAGAACCGAGAGGAATCCCATATGGATATGGGAAGAATTTAAGTTGCAGTATAAAATATTTCAAGTTGTTTCTAGATCTGTAATAATCAGACAATTTCAAATATACTAAAGAAAAACAGTGATTTAGAAAACTGCTGTGCAATAACATGCCAATTTCTTAATTTAATTTTTGTTTCACATATTTCTAGGCTCCATACATACATACATACATACATATAT
>JAOTRR010000043.1:23765566-23777934 GCA_028570945.1 Gogo arcuatus | reverse complement strand
GCTCAACTAAGTAAAGAGAAACGACAGTCCATCATTACTTTAAGACATGAAGTGTATTTTAATTAATAAACAAAGAAAAACCATTAAATTAGGTGTGTCCAAACTTCTGACTGGTACTGTATAACAATTATTTAATACTTTTCACAATTTAATACTTAAGGTATCAAGTAATTTTGTAACTAATTTCAGGACCTACTGACATTCTGTATATAACAGACCATGCTTGGTCATCTTTATGCATAGAAGTATGTAAAGCAGATAAGACAGCATTATACCAGTCAATGCCATTGTGGTAGTTAGGACCATTGAAGAACTGGATCTCCTCAAAAGTGACAGGGCTGGGGAAGCTGCTAGTGATCGCTGGGTGCAGGGTGAGGAAGGAGTGCAAGGCTGTGGTTCCTGAGATAGAGACACACCAAAAAAAATTGGCAGCAGGCTCAAAGCTTTAATCCTTAAAAACTGATTAAACTTAATTCTGAATTAAAGAGACACATTGTGGACTAAAGCACTGTTCCACTTTTAGGTAACATTTCTGATAAAAATGATTAATGCAACTTACCTGTTTTCTGGGGGCCAATAACAAGAAATTTGGGCAACCGATCACAAGTCTTCTCTTTAGACCAGACGTCTTTATGTCTCTTATCATGACAGGGGTTCTGAAATAATTGAAGGTTGGGCAGTAAATTAAAAAAAAAAAATGTACAGAGTGCTTTAGGCTTTGCAGAAACACTGGGGCCATATTTACAAAGAATCTAAACCTAACTGGTCAACTTAGAAATAACTGTTGGGCATGTTAAATAGGTATACTAATAATAAAATTAAGACTCCTCTGTCTAAGAGTAATTCACAAAACATTTTACCACTAAAAGCAGGACATAATGCGCCAAAAACTCTGAGAGACCAGAGGACTCCTAAATCACTGTGACTTAATCATGAACAATCTTAATCTGCTGCTGCACAATAAAGTTCATGTGCTTGATATATTTAACAACAACAAGGTTCAAAATGAAGCATGTCAACTGTGGCCCTATTTCAGTAATAAAACTCACATTCATGAGTTGTATTTTACACCAAACCTTCTGGTCTACTATTAACAAATCAGTTGTTGCTACTAATCACATCATTTTTCATAAATGTACATCAGCAGTGATGGGCTGATGCATAGGTCTCTAAAGTAAACTCAGAAAAGAAAACCCATTGCACAGGATCATATTACTATCAAAATAAAATGAAAATGCTGTTGATTTCCTACTACACAAACACAATTTAAATGCTGAAATGTTGACATATCAAATATGCCTTCTTGTAGATTTTTTTAAACAAAGCCATGGATGCACAACACTGCTACACAGGGACTGTATAATCCATATTCTAATTACATGCACATTTATATTTTGTATGCTGACAATTTTCTAAAAATCTACTGAACGTGTGAACAGTTACATGATTGCTTTCATTTACAAAATCAGCAACACTTTCATTTTATTTTATAACACTATCCATTGGGATTTGGTTTAAAGCAATGACTGCAACCTTATAATTTAGGGATTCCTTAATAAAAGTTCCTCTCAGCAGTTTTGTGAATAGGCTTTAAAGAGAAACTCCGAGTTATGAACCTAGTGCCACACGGGAAAACCCTTAATAGTAAGCTAAGATCCTTTGTGAACAAGACCCCAGACCTGTAAGCTACAGCATTCACAGATGTCAAAATGGATTTTAAAAATCTTCTTTCAAATCATCTAATAGAACAGGAACATGCATCAACAATTAATAATGTGTGCCTGCCTCACCTGCCACAGTGGGTCCCTCTCCTCTGGAAAGATGTGGAAGTACTTTTCTGCCAGTTCCAGCGGGGGCAGGGTCTGAAGTCGTAAGTTGGTCCAGCACTGCACAAACTTTACAAGAGACTCAAAGGTGTACAGGCCCAGGCGGTCATTTCCATAGTTAGACAAGTGAGTCATAAAGATGCTGATCTGTAGGGAGGAAAAAAAAAAAAAAAAGTTAAATAAAAACTTGTACAAACTTTTAGTAACATCTCCAAGGTATCACAGACTCCGAAGCAACAGGGAAACTAATAGAAGCAGTACTCATTAGCGTGTTTAAAGGACATGCAGAACACACACACCACTCACTGGGTTGAGAAGAACTGTGAGGAAGAGCTCTCCTCCGCGGATGCTTTTGTCCAGTTCACGAGAACCTCCGGGGTACTCATTATAAAAGATAGTGTGTGTGAACAGACCACATGTCTGCCTGGGCAACACCTGGACAGAGAAACAGAGCAAAACATCATCTCATTAGTAAGAATATTCTTTAGTTGTTGAGGATCTCTAACTCTAATGATCTGACACAAACGCACAAAGAGAGAGCAAGAAGAGCAGAAATATTACGAAACCCAGAGAACAGTGGAGTCTTGCTTAAGGGTATAAGAGCACTAAGGAGGTTCAAAAAAGTGTGGTTAGTTCCCACCATCTATCACATTTACTTGGGGGATAAGTGGAATTTTTACTAATACAAATATTTTATTTGCTGTAACTGTAGCTGCATTTCCAACATTTAACTCACACGATTTCTGAACTTGTTCCCTATTCACTATATAGTGCACTATTTGGGATGCACCTTTCTGTGTGGCCCGAATTGAAATATTTTAATTCCCCGAATATTTCACTATATTATTTCCCACAGTGCATTGTAAGATTGTGTGCACGACTGATTTCTTTCTGCATGAACTTCTGCATTAAGTACCACAATGCATAGAAACATCTTTCAGCTAGAAACATGCTTGTCAGGATGAAGACTACTGCCAGCTCCGTTATTGTTTAATTACCACTAATGTTCTTGTTACTTGTACGTGGTGTATTCAATACAGAAAGGCACTTTCAATATTTCTGTATTTTTGTGGTTTTCGTGTGGTTTTGTTAGATATATTTGTATTGTTTGAATAATATAAAGGACACGACAATGATGTGTTTCCAGAGCACTCAAAAGTAAGTGTTTGAATTCAGACTGGTATCTCCTTTACCGCTGCCCCTATACAGTGAACAGATGAATGAGAAATAGATTTATAACGAAGCATATGCCTCTCTTATGCCTGGTGGCAAAAACAATTGGACACAGGCTACTGTTTTTATCTGTTGCATGTACTCCATCCAATAAAAACAGAGAACAGATGGTTCTCACCTCACCTTGAGTTAAATAAATGGCTTGAGTCTGGTCTATTTCTGTTTTAGATTTTCTGCTTATTAAACCGGCTGCTGCTGATAAATAATAAATCGGAACATTTATCAATTAAGTTCAACATGTAAGCACTCAGCATCTGCTCCGATGTGGGAAAAACGTAGTGAGTTTATAAACATTTTTTTTATATTTATAATTATATAATCATTATCAAGAGATTTCGATAAAATATTAGATGCAATATTTCAGGTTTCCTGAGACATTCACAGGCATGCAGCTTGTCTCTAACCTGTATTCCATTGTGTATGAAGCCCCTGCGATGGCGGGCTGGTCTCAGGTGGGGATACTCTTCCGTGCTCGTCACCCGAATCTCCCAAATGTTCTTCCAGGCCTCGTAGAGTTGGCTGTGTACAGGGTAAACCCCGGAGTGGTGTGGTGACACGGCATAGCCCATATCTGTGGGGATCCCATGCTCCTAAATAAGGTAAACGAAATGAAAACGCTGCATGGATTTGTTGTATTTATTATGAGGTTGCTGCTGCATATATCAGGCAGAGCTGCCCAGACATGGATTGGGAGAGAGCTGTATTGTATTTTATATTGATTCTTTCAATAAATAAATTAGTCCTGGCAGGATGTCGAAATTTACCACACAGGGGTGACAAACATGGGGGTGACAAACTCAGACAAAATTTGATTTGACTATTTAATGCCATCTGAAACTCAATACTTTTCTGCTCTCTCTTTCTCTGCATTTGACCCTGTCTGAGGACAGTGAGTGCAAGTCTGAGTGTGTCCTAGTCAACGCCCTTGATAAGGAGACCCGTTTGCGGGATCATTAAGCTCTGATGAAGGAGCTTAACCGTGTTCGGTGACCAGCGCAGTGGAGAGAGAGCGTGTCAGTGTCTAGTGTAAGGCCAGGATGTGACAGGAGGATTATGGAGTGGAGGGGTGGCCTGGTTTGTATTCACAGCACACTCCTGCACTGTCTGCCTGTGAGCCGTATCCCACTCCGACAAGCACCATTACACCAGGGTGGCCTTAATTTCAACAAGAGAGTCTCACCGTCCTGTCTGCAGCCAGAATAAACAATGTCAAGTGTAAAGGGGGAATCTACAAATAAACAGAAGTACAAAGTGGAAATGCAAATTCCATGTGCAATATTGTAGGCTGAAGGCAACCTGGATAACAATATCTGACACAGAATTTATTTCTATGTTTTTAACACTGAACAGTTTTGAATTAAGTTGATTTTTATTGTTGTTCTGATTGATGCAATGTTTCTGAAAAATGGCAGAATATTATGCTCCCTTTGTATAAAATGACAAAATGGCAGCAAACATACAGCTCCAATCTAAATTAAATATGTAGATGTATATGACTAAATCAGAGGCTTCTGTTGTGCATGAACAATTAATTGGGATATTTTGCCTTCACATGGCAGATCATTTCTCGTGCTTTGTTCTTGCTACTGAAATGAGTCATGAATAAACAGGACAGAAGGGTACAAAAGTTAGACATATTAGGTCATTTGACCAAACATAAAAAGTGGTTAAGCGTTCACTGTATACTTTGCACTAACTTACTTTGCTGAATTAGAACTAAAGCTGCATCTACTAGCTGCACACTAATAACAGTAAATTAAATTTATACCACAGTGCTGTTGAATTCTCAAATGTGATTGGTTGATTAATTCTCTATAGCAGCATGGCTCACATGGACTTGTATGGTAGACAGCTCACATAAAAAAGTCTCATAATAAATGGATTAAAAAATGCGTTATTTAACTAAGAAACTGTATAATCATTTATATAGTGAAGTTTTCCTTGAGGAGACGTTTATTTAAAATTTCAGTGCTTTGTAAGTCAGTGGTGACTGTTTTTGCTGCAGAAAAATCTTCATGATGGAGGACTGCATTTTGTGGTTTCTCTGTAACAAGTTGCATTTTTTTGTTTTAACTCCAAGAGAAAGTGAGGGAATGACTTTTTAATAGCTATAACGGAAGTGATAATGGGGACCAACTCCCTCTGACGTTCAACAGCATTCCATACGTATAAAAAGATTAAAAATTAAGATGTGTCATTCGTTAATAAATGTAAAAAATGCCAGTGTTGGCAAATTAGTGTAAGAGGAATAAAACATTGCATGCTGTTATTGAAAAATAATCAACTTTGGGGTGGTAGCAAAGCATCACACCAACCCATTATTAATTTTCCTATAACAGCACGTCCCGTCATATCAGTCAGGTCTGATGAGAGTATCATCAGCCTTTTTCAGAAAGAACCAATTTGAAAAAAAAAAAACCCTGACTAGTTGAACGCACATTGATCAGACCACCTGACTTCAATCAAGCTTATCATGAAGCATAAAAGATTGATATTGGTGTTGATGCAACTGTGACAGAAGATCCAAATCTATATCTATTCGCTCTGGTCTTTTTTTCTGATCTATCTCACAGTATGATGGTTCTGCTGCTGTCTTATGCCTGACCTGTGCAAAGAGTTTGTTGAGCCTCATCTGCTCAGACAACACGCTGACGTTGTGAAAGAGGTGAGGCTGCATGTGGCTCCACATGTGAGGGAACCACCAGAACTCCTCCTTGTGCTGTAGCAGCATGTCATCACCTTCATCCTCCTCTTCAGTCCCTATTTAAAAAAAAAAAAAAAGGATTAGAGTTTCGACTCAGCATCAGAAGAGTGGGGGAATATGGTTTGTGAAATTAAAGTCTCATTGTCTTTAAAGATTACCTGCATGGTAGAACTTTCCAGAGAAGCCGAGGTTGAAGGTGAACTTTGGGACTAGTGTCCGTAGTTTGGTTTGTGTGTTCAGGAGAGCCTAAAAACAAAGTGCATTGGCAGTTCTAAACACATTCTTATCCAGGACATGAAAAACAGGAGGGCAACATAACTTACATATTTCTCAGTAATTCATTCAATGGCTAATTAAATGGAAATGTGAAACTACAGTCAGCAAACTATAAATTCATTAGCGATACACTTGGGCAAGTGAATGCTCCAATGTGCTTGCCCAGTCCTGCACTTGGTTGCCTAGAAACTTGCTCAGTTATCATGCTCAAATACAAAAGAAACAGCAGTATATTTACAAGACTGTGCATACTCATAACCGCTTGGTCCTGCACTACTAAAAAAAACAAACAAAAAAAACCATACGCTAAAGCCATATTTTATGCAAGTTAGCAAGAAAACGTTAATATATACCAACAATAACTAGGCTAAAAGATCGTCGTTAAAGAAATTTATTCTAAATGTATGATCTAGTGAGCAAATCAGTTGCATTAATATAGATTGACATTAAGATGATGATCCAAGTTATCCAAGTAATAAGAGAGTTCTACTAAAAATAGTTTGGTGTCTATAGTTTTTCCTTCAGCAGGCACCTAATTGGAGTGAAATGTTTTATGTTCAAAAATACATATGTGTTTGACACAAAACAAAAGGGGCCGGGTTTTTTCCCTCCTCTGGATGGTTGATGGGAGAGGGAAAAAAAAAAGAAAACCTTGTGATGGCTGCTGAATACTCTGTCTACCAGCTAATGAGGAGGAAAAAACACAAATTATAACAATGACAATCAAAAAACAAAGAAAACAATGACTATTCCAGAGAAGTAATATTCTTGGCTCAGGAACCTTGGCTAGCGATTCGCTCTCTCTCCTGATGTTACCATTCTGACAAAGTAAAAAGTTAATGCATCATTTAAAACTAAACGATTAATAGACATGACCAATAGATGGCAATGTGGAGCTGAGACAGTATCGGTCACAAAGAGCATTTCAACACTTTCTGAAAATCTACAGCCAGCTAAATGGATTTGCATTCACATGTGTTCTGTTCACAGGCAGCTGGTCAAAAGGCACACACATTGAAGAAAGTGAGAGTCTCGCATCAATCTAATGATGCCCTAAAGCAGCAAAAATACTCCGTAAACCAGCTGCAGTGCAAACAGCTGCACAGTGAGGCTTACAATACAAAACAAACAAACAATCTTGCCTTCAAGGTTCTCAAATCTGAAAAGTGAAAGAGAGGATAAGCAAAGGACAGGAGTAAGCTGGCACAAATGATACAGCAGGGAGAGATACCTACAAGCTCCAGTACAAATCTCACACACATGCACAGAGATAGCTGTGACGGCATCACAAATCAGGCTATGCTGAGAGTGAGAGACGCGGCTACACGACAGGATAAGAGCCTCTGTTGCCCAATGATTTAAGAGCCACAGTGTCCTTCAGCATGTCTGTTTGCTCTGCCTCAAGTGTTGGCTCAGTGTGTGTGCGTATAATCCTCCAATCTGTTTGGCAATTGTAGTTCTAAGCAAAATCAGCAAGCACTGGGTGGGGTTGAGAGAGCCATTACTCCATTGAATATATTTGTTTGAAAAAGTACATCTGACTGACACAGATGCCTACACTTTTAATAAAGTTTGCAAACTCGTGCAGCAGATCATTAAGAATTTAGAGCTTAGAAGACATTTAATTGAACAACGTAATGAATCGTAAACAAGTTATTAAATGGGCTGAAATCCTTTAAATGACTAAAGCATTAGCAGCAGCATATAGCTCATTTCAGACAAGATTAAGTGCCTTAGACAATCTATGTCTAAAAACAAAAACAAAAAACAAAAACAAATAAAAACCTCTTAATGAGTAAGCAGGGGAAGGAGGAAGTGGGAGCAGCTCTTGGGTGGGGTTAAGAGGAAAAAGATGTAAAGGAAACTAAACAGAAGCTGTAAACCTGAGGCGAGGGGTCATAGTCCATCCTCTATTGCCATAGCAACGTCATCTGTCTCCACAGGCACAAGTCAGAATCATCATGTGGGATCCTTATACATTGTAGCAACGAGCAAAGATTGGTGGCTCTTTTGATCTCCTTCTAAAGCTTGTACTCTTTGACACAATTCTTGATACTGTCTTCTACGACTGCACAACGAATTCCAGCATTTACTGTTAAACACAATAACTACCCATTTAAGAAAGGCATGAGCTCCTCTTACCTGACCATCAGCACACCTCCCAATAAGTCAAATGATATAAGCATTCAACTGAGGAAAAGGCTAAAATCCTTTACCATTTTCACACAGATTTCAGTCTAATTTTGGATTTGGGATTCAGATTTGCGATGCCTAGATGACCACAATTGTAATGCTTCCTACAAATAGTGCATTTTAATTGTGTTTGATGCTCTGCTGGACACAATTCAGTCTTGGCCCATGCAAGCATGACATCCAGAAGAATAATGCTTGGAAAATGGGCATGAGGAAATTTTCTGATTTATATGTATGCCTATAAAATCAAGTATAGCTGCAACTTGCTGCTTTCTTCAAGTCTAAACTGTAGCTGACCGGCCAAGAAATTTTGTCATGCAAGAGGCTGCAATTTTAACTTGGCAAGTCTGCACTGGAGTTCAGCAGTTAAAGTGCACTTTACAACAATGCACTTAATATTTTTTAAGCCCAAGAGAGCAAAATTGGCCTGTTCCCTCAGGGAGGGAGGGAGGGGTGGCATACTCTCACTCTCCCCGTCAATTACAGCGACTTTAGCCAATTATGGGCATCTCTGAGCTCATGCATACGGAAGTGGGTGGATAGCGCTTGCCTGCAAGTGTTACATCGCCCCTAACATTGCAGTTCAAAAAAGATGCAGTCGGCCGGCGTCACGTGCCTTTGAGAAAGCACATGATGACCTTTGCCCTTCCTGGTTGGTAGCTGTCGTGTGATAGGGGATACCTGTCTGGTGGGTGGGAATCACCCATGACTAAATTAGGGAGAGAATTGGGGGGGGGGGGATAAATAATTAAAAATAACAACAATAAAAGTTGGCACACGGAACTATCCTGTCCAGATGGCCAACATCACCGTGAAACAAGACAATGAATCAGGCATTTTTGTTTAGGAAAGAAAGTTTGACCTTAAAAGCCAGCATGTGGGCCATGTGTGGTGTGAAATAAGTGCGAGTGGGTGGAAATCAGCTTTAGTGCTTAAGAGTCACTGCTGAAACAGCACACAGTGAGAACAGACACGATTAGGCCTCCATTAGACAGGCTTGTTTGTGGATGTTATGCCGCTCCACTGCTCGAGCACTGATTACAGCCCACTCCTTCAGCAGGAGAGCAGGTGGCAGGGCACACACTGCTCTTTTCCCTTTAGCAAAGTTTAATGAAATGGAGCATGAAACCCAACAACAGGTGTAACATTGTTTTCTTTTACCCCTTTCACCTCTTTAATGCATAGTAATTATACTCTAGAACAAGATCGTAAATAACCAAGCTCCATATACACACATACAGAAGAAAAAGGTCAAGTCTCTTTCTCTATACACCAGGTTTCACAGCATTATATTCTAGTATTCGTTTAATATATTAACATGAGACTATGTAAAATTTTCCATGAGGTTCAACCTCTTCTCAAACAGCCTCAGACCTGCTATAAAACTAAGTCATAAGCAGAGGTACTTGCTAGATTCCAACTTGTAGTACACTTAATCTTACTATCATCATTCGCTCCCACAGAAATACACAAAGGACCAGCCACATGCCTACATCACAAAATCAAGCAATAAAACAGAGCTTCACACGTTTTACCCTGCACCAAACACTGTCGTCACACTGTTCGGTTACAGATCATCACAGTCATTAACGTTAAGCCATTTTATGTACACTACACCTTCAGGTATGAGAAACACACTGCATTAATTCAAGGTTGTCTGTTAACATGCTTTCATATAGTCCGGTTGCAGTCTGGTCTCATTTTGGTTCCAGTCTAGCAAAATTCAACTGCAGTGAGAAAGTGATTTGGCCTGCAATCAACCCAACTGCAAGAAGTGAATCCAACATGCCGTGTATTTTGGGTTGCAGGCAGCATTTTTTACATGTAAGCAGCTAAACTCAGCTGTGAGGCAGAAACTGAATTAAAAGGACTGAGATATAGCACTGCAGAAATGCCATTCTGGATATCTGGACAGACAAACCAAAAGAAAAGATAAACAACAGATATGAAATATGAAAGGTGTTAAAGCATTTATTTATATAATTATGTAACCATTTTTTAAAAAATATATTTTTATTGAGGATCAGCAATAGAGAGTCCATCCACAGAACAGGAAAAAGAAAAAGGAATACCAATGCTTTTTTTGAGCCCGCACCCCGGACTTCCTCTCCAGGTGATAGACATAACACAACAAAGCACATACTAAGGGAAAATAGAATAACAAAATAATCTAACCATTTATTTAGCGCCATGTTTTGTGCTCAGATGATATTTGTGATTTCTATGCACACTTGTCAAAGGTTTGTTTAATTTTTTTCCCAGCACTGTTGTTTTTTTTGGTTTGTTTAATTGTGTGCAATTTGAACCCAAAACAATCTAAACAGTGAACCAAAAGAATCCATTTTGCTCTGATTCAGACCAAGTAAGCGGACTAATTAGTGTGATAGCACCTTTGCGCTCTCGCTTACCTGCAACATGTAGGTCTACATTTGGGCTTGTTCTACTAATGTGCCATGACGTTCTTCAGTGAAATGACTTCAGTTAAACATCCTCTATGCTGTATACCAGTGTTTCTCAAGCTATGTTTTATTAAAAAAAAGCATGAAAAATATCCAGGCCTCCACATAATGGTAGGAGCAATACTTCATGCAAATGTTGAAAATTTTCATAGCGATCCAGATCTTGTCAACAGGGGACATAAGCCCTTTCGCAAAATTCCCCCTAACATTTTGAAACTTGTGAGAAACTGTATCCAGTATGTTATTCCTCACCCAGATGCAACAGCTCTGACCACCAACTGTATTGATCTGACATTTTCAGCCGATCGAGCTCTATAAACTGGACAGACTCGGCATCAATTAACACCCTATAGCCAGCGTAATAACTAAGGAACTTTGCAACATCCACAGTGTATGAAACACGGTGGTGCCAACTTAAATGACACTGGGATAATTTACTGGCTGTGACTCAAAAAACCTCTCATCCCACTCAGTGGGGATATAAGGGTACACACAAGCTGGCAGTCAGCCTTTTTCACTGAAGCAACAACTTCACTCTTCACTCTTCCTTACATTCCAAATGACAAGTGTGTTGTCAATGCAAATGCCTAATTAATTATCCTATTATTTCTCATTAAAAGGCACGAAGGTGTAATGACCTGTCTGAGAGGGGAACCTTCAGGCAATGTCTCTCTGCATAAAAGACATAAAAGCAGGCAAGTTCCAGTGCTTCTCCATGTTACACTGTTAAGAGCCAACAGCCCCCTCAAGGATTTTTTTAAATAGTGTCATGGCTTACATTTTTGTAAATGATTAAAACACCTCTCCCTTTTCTTACTACAAGGGCTATGGAATTACTACAGGTGCAGCAGAACACAAATACACGAACTTATCTGTAATTAGGAAGAGACGGCAATAAATAGTAGGTTAACGAGGACCTTACACAAATTAGCATATTGTCTCTAGGGCATACTTTAACAAGTCTAATCACTACAAATGTGTGCTGTGTGGCCCTTCTCACCCAGTCACACCTCACTGCTTAGAGCCATCAGCAGCCTGGCCTGCTGCTCTAGTGCTGATGTAGACTTAAACAATATCATGCTAACAGGATTGCTGCTATACTGATTATCATGAGTCACATCGTTCTGATATTCAGTACAACAGCACTCTTGTGAGTAAGATATTGCTTTTATATAACAGTTCTGTAAACGAGAAATCAGTATAGAGTGACTCATTTGCTCATATTGTGTCTGAAATATTTTGTTTATTTTTGCTGCGACAATGAAAATAGTTCCCAAAGAAACAGAGCAATGCCAATGCACAGACTGACAGCCCGTAGTAAGCATAGTGATGCTCTGAATGTAACAAACTACTGCTAGAATTGGAATTTTATGTAGTGAACACAGACAAGTGGAGTGATACACACAGTGAAATGTACCAGTGCTGTTATACTAAATATCAGCACTCTTGAAATGTCTCTTGGACCAGAACTAACTGTACTATAATGGGGAAGGTTGGGTCAGAAGAAATCGTCTAAATGAAATAGAGGCTCTAAAACTCGTCTGTGCATTTATATGTAAGGAACATTTGATGTTGAATGCCTTGTAAAGCCTTAAATATTTAAAACCATTACCAAGAAATGAGCAAGAAGCAATGATTCGTGTGTGTGTGTGTGTGTGTGTGTGTGTGTGTGTGTAT
>JAOTRR010000043.1:23754775-23765466 GCA_028570945.1 Gogo arcuatus | reverse complement strand
CACACATATACACACACACACGAATATTAGTGTGTAATACTAAGTATATATTAGTACTTAAGGAAGAGGGAAAACTCAGTTTGAGAACAACTCGGAGGGAAAAAATTAAATAATTCGATCAGTTCATATACAAGCAATCACCATCATACTTTTTCTGGCAACGCTCAAGTTTCAGGATATACGAATAAGCTGAAAAGCAAATACAGACACTGACCTTCACATCTGACACTTTCATGCGCGTTCCTTCCTTTCCCACAAAGATGTCGTCCACATCCACAAGTATGTGTCTCTCCAGAGACAGGCATAGTCTCTTTCCAGTTAGATAAGCGATAGCATCTACAAAAATCAGCTTGTGCAGCCAGAATGAGAGGTTGTTGCCAAACAAAACTCTCTGGATTCCATCATGAAGGCCCAGGTCCTGCACCACGGTCGCATGCAGGACTCGATGGGGGCCAAGGTGAGCTAGGGCCTCTGATGACTTAGTGCTGGCTAGTAGCACAGGTTCATAGGTGCTGTGGTTGGATTGGAAAACAGTCCAGTCATCACCTGGCAGCGGACCTTGCTCCACTTCGTTGGGCTTGGTGACATATAGCAGCGGCGCTGCAGGGTTGATTCTGTAGTCCCGCAGGCCCAAGTTAGAGTGCAGGAAAAGAGGAAAGCCCTTAAGCTGAGCGCTAAGCAGTGAATTCTCGTTGGCTTTGAAGAAGCCGATAATACCCACACCAAACTCTGAGCAATACTTGTCCAGAAGTTCTCGGTTCCATGCGTCCAAGTTGACGTATTTAAGGACATTCTCATAGATGACTAGAGCATAGCGGCCCCGGTCACGTTCCATCAAAGTGGGCATATCACCCTTGCTAGGGGCAATCTCTGTGTGGTAACGGAAGCGACTGGACTCCAGGATGGCCACGATCTCCTGTCCCAGCTGGGAGTAGATGCTCTCTACAAACACTAGCACCACAGGTTCTGTGCGAGAGTTGTCTACTGCTTTGACAGTCCGCTGGCGGCCAACAAATGGGGGCAGGAAGAGTGGTACCCGCTGCAGGCCATCCCCCGCTGCGACCACTTCGCCACAGTCACTGAAGGGCAATGGAGGTGCCTCCTTTATCTTGGGACTGTTGCTGACATAGTAAGCCAGGAGTGCCATAGACAGCAGGCAAAAGATAATGAGCACCAGGATGAGGCGGTGGAGCTCCAGCTGCCTGATGCCCCGCAGGAGCTTCCACAGCCCCATCGCCACAGAGGGAAAGCAGGAGCCAGGGAGCAATAGGGGTGAGTAGACTTTCACAGCCAGAAGAAGAGGGAATATAGGGGGAAAAGAGAAAGGAAGAATAGGATTGAGCAGCACACACTGGTACACACTTTGAACAAAGAGGAGCCATTTACGCTAAGTCACCATGGCCCCCATAGCCCATGACTAGCCTCCTGCTGTAAACTCTGTCTCTGGCCACCTCGACTCAACGTGTTTGCTTCGCAGTCAGGTGGCTGTATATCAACTTGTGTGCACTCTATATCCAACACAGCATGCCAGCTTCCTCCAGAGCTTGACTTAAGACGATTGGGTTTCTTGCTCTTGCTTCTTACGATAGTCCTCTGTCTCTACCTCTCCTCAAAGTTTCAGCTGTCTCTCTCCTCTCTCTCTCTCATGCCTTTTACGCTGCCACAAACATGTACGATTCAATGTGACACTTTATTACTGGTAACAGAAGTGCGGCTACGCGCTTTTGCAGCTCTCAGCAATGGCTGCTCTGAGGATGATCAACACAGGGGCAGAATGGTGAACAACGCCCCCTGCAGAAACCCAGTCTGGCCATGCTAGGAAAAAGTAATCCTGTTCGAAGGAGAGAGAGAAAGAGAGTGAGACAGAAAGACAACAGAAACATACTGTTAAGGTTTTGCAAATCACAAACCATGTCCATAAATTGCTAAGGTAAAGTCCAAGGCATTCATAAATGTCAGCAAGTCACTCATTACACGAGTGTAATGCATAAAATTATAAGGTGTCTAGTGTAAAGAGCAGAGTGTATGCATCACTAGAAATTTACGGGGGAAAAAAAAAAAAAAGGTTTCAACTTTAACAATAACCATGAACAACACCAGTGCTTATATGTTTCATGAGAGTGGACTTGGCCACTGATGAGCATGCTTAAATGAGAGTGTGAAAAACACAGTCAAAGCAAAGGCCTTAAGAGCTACTTCTGGTCACCTGATTCTAGATTCTTCCATGCAGCCACGTGAATTTTCCATTGGGGGCCCCTCCTGACGCCCACCAATGTACGCTCAGTGGGTCAAGAGCGCTTTCTCATGACTCCCAAAATAGCCCACCATAACCTCCGTGTACTGCCACCCTCCCTCTACAAAGATAGCATTACAGGTAGGAGAGGAAAACTCTGACCTTAGAAATGAGTGAACGAGGGCATTCTATTGGCCAACTTGGACTGCGACCATGTTTTTGTTTATACACAGGACCGGGGCTGGGCAGTAACCCAATGCCATGAGAGACGTACACCGTTGATAAACTGGGAAATGTTTCCAGCAAAACGCCCGCTGTAGAAGGGGTACGAGTTGGGGTAAGCAAAGTTAGTAATCAGAGGTCAGGCATAAGTCCATCAGTGAAGTATACAGCCATCTATATGTCTTTGACATGATCAATGCCAGCAATCCTTCTACTGTAAATCAGCTCAGCACTTAAAGGATCAGTTTTCTCACAGATGAACAAATGCAGAAAGACTCTGGCCAAAGTCACCTTGTTAAGGACAGAAAAGTTACGAAAAGATGGGGCAAAATCCACAAGGTCAGAGTAGATGGAATCTCTGCATCGTTCCTGTGCAAGGGAGTAAAGAGACAGAGGAGGAGGCTTCTAGAGAACCTAATTTATCAACTGCATGGCCCAGCCCAGTGGAGAGAGCATCCTGAAACTAGAACCTGGACTATTATTAGCCTGAATAAAGCTCACCTCACTGACCACTTCCCAGCACTATACAGGCACAAACACATGACTTAATGATGAGAGGAAAAAATTCATTCAGACCCAAGGGTCAGTCCTCTCTTATTACCACAAACAGTTCGTCATATTTGATTAGAATTACGTTCTGATGTTAATATTTGGCTTTCAAGATGTTAAATAACTTATTTCAAGATTTCTCAATAATTGGGTGTGTGTACTGCGAGCTTTAAAATGAAACTTTTTCTCCTACTGTTAGCATTCACACTGCTGCTGATTCACACAAACCTGACCTCTGTGGTTAGCCTTGAGCTTTAATCTCAATTAAAAAGCTTTTAATTTCAACGCTATTACTTTTCTAATGACAACATAGCATCCGGTCAGTGGCGGCCTAATCTTGATTTATTTTCGATATGAACCAGAGCAGGAAATGATCAGTAGGCTATGCATATCTTCTGCTTATTAAGCTGCAGCTCTTGGTAAACAGATATTTTTACGGTGTTGCTGTGCGCATGAAGAAGAGCGGAAATTAGATGGAGAGGAAAGAAAGAGAAAGGAAAAACAACAACAAAGAATGAGGGTGTGTGTATATGACCTGATATGATGTGTAGAAGAAGAAGAAAAAAAATCTCACCCAAGTCCAAGCGTCTTCTCCAATCAGTCTGTGAAAAAAAGAGAAGGAAAAAAGCCCATCAAACTTACAAGATAGAGGAGTAAATACCATATATAGAGATTCAAATTCAAAGCAATAGAAAACTCAAAAAGACAGTCATTTTTCTGGAGGACGTGTGACCTCCATACAACTGCGTGTCCCACCGGTGTAAATAAGATATGACAGCAATTAGAGGGAGAGCTTAGGGGACTGATGCAGAGACAAAAGTTACTCTCTGTACTCTGGAGTACTGGCAAGATAGTTGATTCCTATCTTACACATCGCTTCATACTGAGATTCGCCTACAGAGCCAATCAGGTAGCCTTTCTGTCTACATGCATCACCACTTCTCGTCTCTGAGCTGTCAGACGTTGTTTCTGTTATATGATGTTCACTCCCTTTGCACAATGCAAGACAAACTCTATACTTCCTGTAATCAATAAACTATCAGGCTCCGTTCATTTCCTTCTGATTGTCTGCCTCCAGCAGCTACACAAAACCATCCTCGTGGAAAGTCCCTTATGTCTCACACATGGAAATGAAGGAAGTGAACATCAGCTGGAAAGTTTATTAGAGAAACACTGAGGAAATGGAAACTTTCCCCTCAGCAGTGTGCGGCACTCAATTCCTCAGATATACAGTGATGCTCATGACCAAAATCAGAGACAGACACTCAAACACCGGTGTGCACGCGCACACACACACACACACACACAGTGCTTTCGAGTCAATACATCATATACAACAGATTTAGGTCCCTGAGCACAGGGAGACTCAGCTCAGCTGTGGACCTCTATAAATGGTCTTGTGCACCAAGCACACATCACTTATACATTACTCACACCACTTCTCACCTCCAGTCCAGACCAGCAAAACCCATGGGACACATGTTGTCTCGTATTGCACATGCTCCAGTTACTAGCACTGAACATAACGACTCTAGATTCAGTGCTATTCTGCAGCTTCGAGAGGACAAAAATCTGACCTCTCACCAGAGAAATCTTTATTACTACTGACTCAATGGTCCTAAGCAGTGTGTAATGTGGCTAGCTACCAGCAGGGAGATAGTAACATAAAAGACTGCACAATTATTTAAAACATATATATATTTGTACTTCTATTTCTATATTTAGAGAATATTTAAGGAATTTAGATTAAAGTCTGTGCTATAAGTAGATCTCCAGGAGGTTAACCATATCAGAGAATCTGTACATCACACCCTGGCAGCACAGGAAGCACACGGATGGTCTTTCTGCGAATATTCCTGAGAGGTTGCACGTGTAGAGAGAAGGAAATACTGCAAGGGTGTATTTAACTGAAAATAACTGCACATACACAATTTTTCAAGCTAGACAGGTATTTTGCTGCTTGACATGTTCAGTGATACTTGATGGACAGTGAATAACAACTTGTCTTTATAGCTGTTGTAAATGCAGAAAAACATCCTTAATATTCTTTCCTCATTTCCCCCCTGCAAAACAAATGTGACCTAAAAACAACAGGGGAAAGAAAAAAAAAAAAAAAAAACAGAAAAAAACTCCACCCACATACCAAGCGATTTGCTTGGACAACCGCAGGGAAGCTGAAGTTAATCGTAAGTCTGGTCTGTGCAATTAGTTAAGTGCCACAGATTACAATTAGCAAGCCTACCTTTTATTTAGCAGCATGCCATTTGCATCTAGCACTTATTAATTACAAACAGAACAATTAATCAAGTTAATGTTCTGGCAAAGGGTACATTGGACGTGCTGTAAGAGCATTTGGCAAATCTCACACGAAATGTTCTGAGAAATAAATGTAATTAATAATCCTCAACCTCCATCACACGTTTTACATTTAATCCTATCGGAAGTGGCTGCAGGCTGCCAGTGTTTTTCTTTCTCCAAGAAAGCCAAGTATTTCAAAAAGCTTTCAGAAAAGTTCAGGGTGACGTTAAGGGCTTCAACCAAAGTGCGGTTGAATGCTTGAATCTGATTGGTCAGAAAGTGTGCATTATTTCCTCCAGTAGCTCCAGCTGTAACATGAACAATAGGTTAGTATTAACGCACTCATTCTAATACATTATTTTTTTTCTATAGTAACAGCTCATACACAAGGACTTAGATTATATGGCAAATGCTCCATATAATCTAAGACTAATAAAAAAAAAAAAAAACAGATTTAACTGTGGCTGATGTAGTGACTTTTTTGTTGAAAAGAGACATTTATTTACCATTTATGGAAGGAGTCATGATTGTAAGTGTTTAACAGTCAAAATTTCCCATCTCAGAAAAATCTTCAGGACAGAGGAGATTTACGGTTTCTGGTTTCTTGGTAAAAAGACAGGCTGCATTTTGAGAGAAGAGAGAGAAAGGGAGAGACTGGAGAGACTTTAATTTATTAATGAAGGACACATCACACTTTTTACAGGTTTATAGTTAAACACTGTAATCATTGGCAAATAGATGTGGCATAACTGGAATGACCCACTGCAGATCGTGCTGTTACACTGCTACACTTCTCCCGTGTATTATTTTCGTATAATCGCATGATCTTGTGTTAGTCTGTACTTTTGCGTCTGACCAATCAGGTCACAATTTGGGGAGACCCAAAACAAACAAACAAACAAACAAACAAACAAACAAACAAACAAACAAACCCCCAACATGACAGATGGTGCGTCAATAGAAGAATTAGGCTCTGTCCCAGTTGGTGCACTGTGTAGTGTTCACTTTAGGGCGAAGCAGGGTGAAATCCTCCTCTGTGCCACAGTCTGATTAAAAATTGAGAAATTTGATCTTTGTTAATTATTCTAGATAGAAAAAGCTTGAACAAAATGAGGTACAATTGAAAGGCAGGAGCAGTCACAGTGTCGTCATGGTTACAGTGTGCATGGACAGTGTATGAACCACTTTTTTCATTTCAACACAAAGGGCACATCGACTAGCACATTCAAGGGAAAAAAAGGGCAAGTATGAAAGCAGCACGAGTCTCTGTATTCTGTGGCACCACACCGTTTATATAACAAAAAATAAATAAATAAAATTGTGCGTTTCCTGTCACAACCTCAAAAAATTCAGGGTAAGATGGTCGGACCCCCCACCCCAAGTTTTTCTTTTCTTTCAGAACCACATTAAATTGAAATTGGTACGTACAAACAATCTGGTGTTACGAAATGTCAAACTGAGTTATGATGCATGAAAATTTCTTATAATTATATGCATGATTGCAGGATTTCATGAAAATAAAATTAATATTGATACCTTTTGAGGTGTTTTCCTTCTTTGTTCATACACCACTGCCCGATGTTTAGTCATACAAATGCAACATCAAAACTTCCTAATGGTCTGCTTTATCAATTCAAGGTATTTATCAAGGTATAACTGCAGGCATACACGAATGCTAATGTGTGATTTTGACTGGGATTTTGCATGGAGGGATGAGTATGGTATAATTCTGATATTTTTGATCGGTTTTTATATTGGCTATGAATGACAAGTTTTTCATGCAGGTGAAGTGGACGTTAAATATTGCATGTGTTTTCGGTACGTTTGCCGCCGTTTTGCCAAGTTGGTTTTCTGCTAGAATCACGTTGAACTCCCGCATGCTATCGCTGTAGTCACGTGGTACATCAAATTGTCAGTAATGATGTTGATGGAGGCGGATGAACAGATGTAATCGCTGAAAAGTTATTATAAAAACAACAACAAACAGGCATACAATTCAAATTGTCAGGCAGAATCCAAAACCGAAGACAGGCAAAGGTCATGTGAGGCACTAACAGACTAAACAGGGCAGAGACAAAATCAGAATCCAAAATACAAACTCGAGTCAAAAACCAGGAAGACAATGTAAACAAAGGCTCAGTAAGGTCAGATAAAAGGCAATGAACGTATTACTGTATGTGTGTTCAGTGTCCTTATAAGCGTGCGCTGATTGCGCTCTAATCCAGGGCAGGTGCACGTAATTAGTCCTTGAGGTGTGGGCTGCTCGTTCAGAGCACAACCGCATATGGACGCGAGTGATGGTTCGTGGCTGGCAGGCACAAGTGTATATGACACAAATATGGCTGCACCCGTAGCCGTGATCGTTTCTCAGCAGCGGTAACCGTTTTCCATCATTTGCAATGTATGAAACTCTTTATATATATTTAAAAAAAAAAAAAAAAAAAAAAAAAAAAAAAGACTGCTTGTATTTTTTCAACACTTCAGAAATTTCAGGGTTGGGCATATTTATGCAGGGTTGGGCGGGTGACCAGAAACAATTTTTTTGATAGGCCTGAAAGTGAGGAAGAGAACGACACCCGATGCAGGGCCACAGGTGTGGGTGGCACTAGACGGGGGGGAGGGCGCACACCCTCATAGCACCATACAGCTTTCATCGGGATGCACTCCAGGCAAATAAACCTCAATAATTGCACTGTGAAAGAGGAAAACAATGACTGATGATATTGTGAAAGATTTCTACTGGGTTCAAAACAAATACAAAAACCCAGGATTTAATTGCCTCACAGGCAGTGCAAATTGGACTAAGCTCCTAAAAGATGTTCTAATTTACATGCAAATTCAAACTTTTAGGTCTGTCTGTACACACACTACTTACAAATACTTCTCTTCATCTCGCTGAGCTAAGGTACAGGAGGTGTTTCCTCCTAGAACCACAAATATTAACAAAAAGAAGGGGAAAACTGACAAGAGCAATTCTCGCCTGCACCCTGGGGTCAAGCCCTCACTGCCCAAACAGCCGAATGCTGATCACAAAAATTTAACAAGGCCCATCTTCGCCCTGCCGTTCACCTCCCACACACACAATGCTAAACTGACACTCCTCACTCCACTGAGCAGCACGTAAACAAACACATACAGATAAAGATAGCTCCCACTCTCCGTCAGGACAGCTGTATTTCATGTCTCTCTGAATCCTACCATAAGCAAAAGAACACTGGTTTTACTTTATGCAGAAAGTACTGTGTCTTTAAAACAAAACAAAACAAAAAACAAAACAAACAAAAAAAACCCCACACACCCCAACCAGAAGTATTATTTTATTTAACAGTGTGACAGGTTTGGTTTCCTTTAACAGGCAGTGCAAAGTTCACTGGCTGAATGTCTTTAATTATGGTAATTAAAGCACAAACCTCATGGGGGGGAAAAAAGACACTGAGTCTCTATAACTGAGACAATTAAGAGAATAAAACAAACAAATATGCTAGATTTCATAATGTCTTCATGCACACAAACAAAGTCACCACATCGCTCTGTTTGTGCTTTCGTATCAGGGTCTGAGAGAGAAGCGGAAGAAAAACTTTAAGGCCACAGTGTACTTTCTGCAATTTCGTATTGGCTCTCATGTATGAATGCTCCAATCACAGGTTTGTAGTGTAGCGTGTTGGTCCACAAAGTTCTTCCAGCTTCCGTTCGTGACATGGCGAGTGAAGCCTGCACACGACATCAGGTTTCCTCAACGATTAAGCCATCCAAATATCATCTTTGCATTAAGTATGCTGAGATCTCTGCTAGTAATTTTTTGGCAAGCATTGTAGAAGATTTAATAAAACGTATATATAAACCTGTAGCAATTACGCAGGAATGTTTCCAACACCTCATGGAATCCATGCCACAAAGCATAGTTCTGAGAGCAAAGGGAGGTCCTAGCCAGTATTACCATGGTGCTACTAATAAAGTGGCCAATTATTACTAGGGAATGATGGCAAAAAAGATGAAAAAAATGAAGCTGCTTTATGTTCAGGAGGTTAACTTCTCTCATTAAAGCTGAATCAATGGTTAATCAGTGAAACTGGCACTTCATTAAGCACCACTGCCTTTGTGAGAGCGTCATTGCTCACCTGGCACACTAGTAGTGGGCATGATTGACACAACCATCCAAGACGTCAAAATAACATAACCGGGCAAGAAAAGTTATCTAACTGGAGAGCAAAAGCACAGTGCAGGAGTGAAGGAAAAGGTCATATGCTTAGAGGAGGTATGTGCTGTGAGCAGAAGGGCAAACGGGGATATCAGCACTGAGCATCAGAGAGGAAAGAAAATAACACAAAGTCCAGCTGAAAAAGCACCAATGACAGGCCTTTATATGAGGGCTTATGTAGAAGGAGCGAGGCTGAGTTTGTCCAAAAGGTGCTGGGGTTTTTTTGCCTTGAGGGGAATCCTCTCCTGCCCACACCACAGTGACTGTTTACACAATAAACTAACAGCATCTGCAACAGGCCACCCACTACGTGTGTATGCATGTGCATGTGTGAGAGAAAGAGTTTAAAATAGCTGAGAGCATGATTTATGACCACTTGTCTGTTTTTTTTTTTTTTTCCAGGGACATCGCTAATATCATGACCGACAGCGTGCAAATAAGACCTCCAACACTTAAGTTCAAAGATCCACGTGTAGCTCCACTGCAGATGCTAATGAGAGCCTGCATTAGCTGAGCAGAGAGATGACCCAGAGTGAGGGGCTGAGCTACTGTATATTACCATAAAAAAAGCTGGTGGAGTGGAAATGGATAAGAGAAGGAGAGTGAGATAATGTCTGAGAGAGAGAGAGATAATACCTCTGGCACTGGCAGTCACTAATGAGGTAACACTGAACTCAAAGGCTGCTGCCTATCTGCAAGGTCTGCCAGGAACCTTGGGCTATTGATTGACAGCGAGCTGACCTTCATAGACCAAACTGCTGGGCATACAGGCATAAGGCCTCAAGGCTGCTGTATGCTTCTTTCCAAAGTAATGTACTCGCACTGCAGCAACTGGCCATTAAGCAGGTTGGTGTTGGTGGGGGCTATGACTACCTCTCCACAAACAAGTTCAAACTTTTCAAATCAAGTAGCTCTTAAGGATTTGATTTATAATCAGAAAACATTGATGGATGCTATATTGTTTTATAGTGATTATGATTATACCAGTCAAAAGTCTGGACACACCTTTTAATTCAATGGTTTTTCTTTATTTTTATTCATTAAAAGACACTTCATGCCTTCAAGTAATGATGGATGTCGTTTCTTTTGACTTAGTTGAGCGGTTCTTGACATAATATGGATTACTACAGTTGTGCAATAGGGCTATTTACTGTATTTTTATTATTTACTATTTACTGTTTGATCTCAAAC
>JAOTRR010000043.1:23599390-23612458 GCA_028570945.1 Gogo arcuatus | reverse complement strand
TGTTCCTCAAACACATACCTATAAATAGTAAAACCAGAGAAACTAATAATTTTGCAGTGATATCTTAATTTTTTCCAGAGCTGTATTTAGGAACATGGAACAAGTCTGTACTACCATCTTTGCCCAAATAAGTAAAGTAAAACTTGCTACATTTTTGTTTGATATTTACTGACGTTCTGGAGATGCTAAAACTAACAAACATCATCATACTGACCATAGCAACCACACTGAAAATGAAAAATAATTTATTTTTTATGTACTATGACCCAGAGAGAAACTGAGTGAGATGGTGAGAGACAGGGAGTGTGTGTATGTAAGGACGTTAAGCAGTGGGGGATGGATAAATGCTTTTTACCACTGGAGAGCAGCCAGCCTTCCTCTAGCCAGCTAAGAGAAAAAGAGAAAAAAAAAAAGGGGGGGGGGTGTTCAACTCAGAGCTGCTGTTCCAGATTCAACAGGCCTCCTTCAACTCTAACTCCAGATCAAATCCATTTCTCTGCACTCCCATTCTCTCTTCCTCTACCTGTTTGCCAAAGGCATTCTCTTTCTGACCCACTTTCCTCCTTAATGTGGTCAGCAGCAAGGCAAGAGGGCTCCAAAAGATCATATCCATTTCTATCAAAAAGTGCTAAACCTCATTTTGCACTAACTTGGCTCTCCCCTCCCCATAAGATGTTTAAGAATGAGAGGGTGTGGAGTACAACTAGCAACAATTCATCCTAATATACTGCACATATTGTGAAGCAACTGATGTTTGTAGAAGGTGTAGCAGTAAATTAAAGCGTTGTTATTGATGTCAATATACTTCTAGAGTATGTTTAAGTCATAGTAGGAAAGTCTTGCTGTGTCTTTGGTTGTAAAGTCCCTTCACAAGACTGACAAGGAAAGAAATTAGACAATGGATTGTCTTTCTATAAGTTTCCCTGCCAGGAGGCAGACTCAAGGAAGCACTGTATCCGATCTAACAAAGAGAAGACGGCTGACTTGGATATCAGCTGTAAGATGTACAGACATCAAGTTTTTTAGCATCCCAAGATTGTTGAAAATGTGCTCCAGACATTTTCATTCTGGTGAACGTCAATTTAAATTTGCTTAGCACTGTGCTAGATTTGAAATAAATGTTTCTTAGCATCAATGCTAACATTGAAAAGACCAGTCTGTTATGTAGTAAAGGTAAATCTGCAGCACGGAGACTACATATATGCTTAATATCTACACAGATTGATATCTTCATTCTTGGATCAAGACGTGTTTGAAAGGCAACACACTGAAGGTGTGCTGTGGTATCTGGCACCAAGATCTTAGCAGCAGATCCTTTATGCCCTCTAAGTTGCAAGGTGGGGCCTCCATGGATCGGACTTGTTTGTCCAGCACATCCCACAGATTCTTGATCGGATAGAGATCTGGGGAATTTAGAGGTCAAATCAACACCTTGAACTCTTTCTCACGTTCCTCAAACCATTCCTGAACAATGTTTGCACTGTGGCAGGATGTATTATCCTGCTGAAAGAGGCCACTGCCACTAGGGAATACCGTTACCATGAAGGGGATTGTCTGGTCTGCAAATCTAGCTAGGTAACTCAAAGTGGTGTGGCATGATCACAGGTCAGAGGGAGAGCTCTTCCACTGTTAGCGTTAGGCTTGCATCACGCCCACGAGCTGTCGACTTGGTCTTAAAGGGCGGGCGAAAGAGTGAACTCTTAAAGGCGCGTTTCAAAGTGTAGTAAAAAGAGAGGCGAGATGCAGTAACATTAACTACTGAAATTTGTGAAATGATACCATACCATTTCAAATGTCAAATTTACCAGTGACAGTAACGCTTTTTTCACTTCCTTACGCTTGCCCATTTTTTCTGCTTCCAACACATCAACTTCAAGAACTGACTGTTCACTTGCTCCCTAATACATCCCACCCCTTGACAGGTGCAACTGTAATGAGGTAATCAATGTTATTCACTTCACTTGTCAGTGGTATTAATGCTATGGCTGAGCGGTCTATATACACACATATACATGCAGTATAAAAACACTGTAGTTTACTGTGAAGGTCATACAACAGTAAAACATATGGCTATATAGCTAACAGGATTCCATGCTTTCCTTTGGCACAATTAGTCCTGCACTCAGGAATGCTTTAAGCATGAAGACTGAGATGCAGACAGAGCAGTTTACTCTGCCTTGGGCTGCTCCCAGGTGAAATGACAGCAGCATTTGGGTAATGAGCTAATAAGAGACAATTTAATAGCACCCAAGAGATTCTGCACCAGTTATTGCATCAACCAGGACATTCGTCTTTCAACAGCCCTTTCTGTTCTTTTCAATCTGTTTTTCATTCAATACCCTAAAATACATAGTGTCTACAATATATTTCTATAATTTCCTTTTTCAGAACTGGGAAAAAGTAGAAACTTTAGAAATCAGTCAGTCATTGCCCCCCTTACGCTTCTGGACAACTTCTATTGTGTCAATGGAGATTATTGATTTTCAGCCACACATTAGCAGTGGCTTTCACTCTTTTCTAAGTATTCTTTAGTGCCATAGGATTGAGTATACACTTATCCTTTCAATTACCTTTTCCATTTCATTCACACTAATGTAAACCCAATCAGGAACACAGGGAGACATGCACTGCCCCAGCTCTCTAAACGTGTGTGTGTTAGAAAGAGAAAGTAAGAGAGAGAAGTCAGCTTTTGTCCAGCATGTCTCCTTACAAAGCCAGCTGCATGAGGATGAGTCTCTGCTGCTGTGCAGCCCACTACCTCCAACAATAACACTCATTTACACAGGCCCTGTTCAAACCAACCACACTTACATTTAGCTCTGCCAGAAACACTGAGTCTGAAACAACCCCACTGTTTAGATGAGGACTGATTTTAGCAGTGACATAAGGAAACCAGAGGCGCTCTCCAGTCGTGTGTCTGAAGGAAAAGGCAGAGTAAATTATGGGTTTGGCACAGACAATATATAAAGAAGTGGCACAAGCCAGTGATTCAGGAAAGTGAAAAGAAGTGTAGAGATGATTTAGTAGCAATGACCTGAGTGTTTTCTGCATTAAAAGTGCTAAATACTTTATTTGGTGAAAGTGTCTCAACAAGCAGATTAATGCAAAACACTTTCAAGGACATTTAGGATTTGTACTGGTATTGAATGTTGTTAGTTTTACAGCATGTAAGGTATGAGGTTTCTCACCTATCTGCAGGGGATCTTTCACGGCTCTGACCCGATAGAGCTGCTCTCCACGCTGGAACTCATCAGGGCTCCCATTGGCCAAGCAGGAATATAACCTGCAGAGAGTGCAAAGAAAGATGAGAAAAGAAGAAATGCAAGAAGTGGAAAAGCAGAAAAAGGCAACCAGTCCTACCAGTATATTATTCAGTGCTATTCATACAAAACAGGTGTCTTTAAAACTGGAGACAAAACAGTGTTTGTGCAAACCTAAGTAGCTGCTGGGCTGAATGATAAAGAAAAGTAGACCCACACACCAATATATGTTCAAAATCTGGACCATACTGTGACAAAGACAATGGTCTCTATTCGTCAAAGCCGCATAGATACGAAATGGAAAGATATACAAATGCTTCTGATTCAGTAAACTGTTGTACGATATCAAAATATACAATGATTTGAGCACTAATGAATCAGCTTCAGTTGCGTGGATGAAAGCCCCTGCCCACTAGTTCCTGTTTTGCACATCATATGCATCTACCACACCCCAATTCACCCCATATACGTATTTACATGAAACATGCCCTAATTTGTGTGGTAGTTGCAAAAGTGAACTAATAAAAAGAAAGCATCCACAAACCTGCAGTCATCTAAGATTTAAACAACAATGGAGAAGGAAAAAATAAATTTCAGTAAAGTTGAATTACAGGTATTTGTTACCATGGCTGCTTAAAATGAAGACATTTTTGAAAGCCACACCACGATGTACAGACAGTTGTCTGATCACATACCTGCGGTTATGTGCCTTATGTGTACAGCTATGTTTTATTCATGTATCACTCAAATAGTTCAAATTTAACTGGTCAATTTTGCTCAAAGCTTTATTTATAAATATAAGTGAGCCAAGTTTGCACCCCGAACCTCCAGCAGCTCAGAGTTACACAGTGCTGAGTCTCCTGCACAGTTCTGAATGGGAAGGTATTGAAATGGTATAACATAAGATGACTAACGCAAACAAATCCTTATATGAAAGAAGTCAAATGCCAAAAAGCAGACTATACCTAAATGTAAAATAAGTGTTTGGCATTGACATGAAATTATGTAACAACCTCAAAAAACATATCCAAGTATCTCTGAGCAGCAAGTGCATGCGATCATCAGCCCAATGCAGCTCAACAGTGCTTGAACACAAATAAACATTACTCAAATTGACAGAATAAATAAATCAAGGCACAATTAGTGACATCACTTTCCACTAGACATCTACATTCCTTGCTGGACCTTTCCAATAACTGTTTAGTGCAATGAAGCCCACAAATCTGGAGTTCACAGTCAGGCTTTCACCAATATATACTAACCTAATGACCAGTGGGTCTCATTCTTACCTGATATCCTCCTCATTTTCAGGAAAGCTCCAGTAGGCGATGCGAAGCTGAAGCTGCTCGGGAACAGGAGGATAAACTTTCTCCACCACCTCAAACGGGATATGGAATGCCACTTGCTTGGCTGAGAGCTCTACCAGAGGGATGACCTGTCCATCTGAGAGGATAGCAAGAATCTGAGGCCTTAACGTTGAACAACTTTCTCATAACAATACAAACTTAAGCAGTCCCTAAAGTCAAAGATTCTCTTGTTAAGACAGTGTAGTGGGTTAAAAAACCCATTTAGCAGTCCTTGACATTTTCCTGAAGGAAAGTAAACAGTTTTGCTAATCACAGGAATTCTTCACCACACTTTGTCAAAATTATTCGCTCACTGCAGGAACGCACAGGCTACCATACACACACGGGAAATAAATGACCGAATAACCTCATTTGAGGACAGAAACCACACTGGCTCTGTGACAAAAATAAAACGGCTGCTCTCACTTTATCAATACACTTTCAAGCACATGCATCACAGCCGAACATATTTGGAATCAGGCAAGCTGTAAAAACAACACAGAGACAGATGATGGCTGCAGTTCAGACAAATGAAAGGTGGAGAATAGTTCAAGCCTTAGGTAGGACAACTGCCAATAAGTCCTGGCATGGAAAGTCCAGAAGGGTTACAGGTTCAGTACTAAAATATCCCCTTACCAAAACACTTGAGTCCCAACTCCAACAAGAGGAAGTATGTTTGTAAAAACACAACTGAATTTTTTTTAAAAGACCCTTTGAGCTACATATAAACTTACAACAGCTTTAAAAGCTGAAGACTGATTGTAAAACATCCTTCCGTTCCATTCAGAGTGAAATAGTGAGTATAAATTTTGTTTACAGAGATGAAACACACATTATAATGGATGTAGTACTGAAATACAACAATCATTAAATTTGTCTAGGCATTAGCGCACTGGCTCTCATGAGTCCCGGTCAAAACTACACTTTTGCAAAAACAGGCATTTATGAGTCTTGATGCATAACCACTGTTCCAAAGATATTAGCTTTACTTACACTCTGAACACCAGTCCAAACCATGTCAACCATTAATTCATATAATTGTCTACAGTTGTTCATGGATTCTGTTGGTATATTTACTCAATATTATTTTATCTCTCACCAAAAATGAAATGAAGGATCAAATAGAAAATTTTAAAAAATCACAATCATAACGCTGTGGAAAAGCGTTACGATTGTGATTAAAACCATGTGCGATTGAAAGTTCATCGGGGTGAGCTTTAATGGGCTAAATTGTTTGGTTTCATACATCAGGATAACATTCACTAACATCAGGGGATCTGTTATGACAAGAAACAAACTTAAGGCGATGTAATCCACTACCCTGTTTTACTTTTGAGCTAGAGCTGACATAACAGATGCTGAGGCAATGCTGCAACGCACTACTCCACACTGAGCTGCTCATATGCAGTCAATTTTCTCACGTCACTGCTGGACAGAAGGAGAGTCAGCTCTGAGACAGCTTTAAAGTGCAAAACTGCTGTTTATTTCTAATTGAGAAGCAGAGGTTTACTGTTCAGACAATATATAAAAAGAACCAAAACTCTGTGCATCCTTTCTTCAGCTCTCCATTTTCAAAGCGCAAGTGAAACCCACTGACGGTGCTGTAATTCTGAGCCGATGCCACAATTTCAGGACTAAAAAGTATACCATTGATTAGAAAAAGATAGAGCACACTGCCAGCAATAAGCGCTGCTCAATACAGAATGTTACTAATGTAGCGCTACTCCCTGCATCTGCAATATGGCAAAACAGATGGGTGCACGCATTTCCAACATGGCATGGGTAAAGACAGGGCTTTAAGACTTGGACAAAAAAAAATTATTTCCACATTTGTCAGATTATATGAATGTTGGAGGGACCAAATGTATGTAAGCATTCTATTCTGAAGAAATAGTCTCTAAATCCAAACAGGCTGCCCAACAGAAAAGGAATTCCCATTTGTGTGCAAAATTCGGCAGAAGCAACCTGGTAGTGCAGTTTTAGTGCAGTTTAGATGCTGAATCCAGTAACCGATTAATATGCAAGACTTACATGTATCGTTTTTCTGCAACCCTAACCACTGCCCTTAAATACTCCAGCCTAAATGGGAAGTAGGCACTGACCCACAGCCGCTAGGCTGAGAAGATAGCCTTTGTTTATGCTTGCCTGCTCTGGTGACCATATGTAGAGGAGCCTTGCCAAAGCTTTATAATTAACAACGAGCTGTGTCTCTAGTTTTTGGTCATGTACTCTGACAGTTATTATAAATGAAGCTGATTATCATTCACAGTCATTTTTCCAAATCTGGAAAGGTTCCTTGCCTTTTCACAACATTACAGACAGAGTGTCAGTAACCAAAACTGATTCGGTTCCAGCATCAAAAGACTTCTCGCCTAGAACTAAGAACTGTTCATGTCAGGGGCTTGGGGACAATTTTTCTCCATTCAAATAAGATAGGAAAAGTGCAGGGGATTTTGAAAATGGACAAAATTTTTATAACTGTGAATCTTCATCTTGCGCAGACATCGACACACTCATTCATACCTACAAGCAATATAGTGTACCCAGTTCATAGAGGAAACTGGAGAAACCAAAGGAATCCTACATGGACAGAGGGAAAGCATGCAAAACTCCAGCCAGAGAGTAACCTGTGATCAGGATCGAAATCCTGGAGCTGTGAGGTGGCAACGTTACCTGCTACGTCACCCTGACACTCTAAATGTACATCAGTGAAGAAAATAGTTTCACTGGTGAGTACAACAAACTAAATGGGATTTACGTGGCTAATGCTAATTAACAAAACTTCATGTAATCATTGTCTATGAGGTCTGTGTGTTATGTCCTAAGACAATAAAAGATTTGACTTTGACCAATTTAAAACATCTGTGTGAGATGATGAAATGGTTCAGCAAAGCCAGTGGAAGCAAAACCTAGTTCATGAAAAAATTTTGACAGATGACCCCATATAGTCAAATGCATCTGTTTATGATGTTAATAATATGGCAAAATAAAGTTTTCTCCCCCTCCCCCCCATAGATGTATATAGATGTATATCTGTATATCATATGATCATGTTTTTTGGTATTTGTCAGGCCAAAATCCCATGCCTGCAATGACATTCCTCAATTTCCCTCAGGAAGAGGGGGAAAAAAACGATTACTTCTAGTAGACATGACACGCAATGCTATAGAATCAAAATTGTAACAATGACAAAGACAGTAAAATGGAGCGACAGTGTAAGGGAACAAGTATTGACTCAGTTACGCCAGACCATGTGGTACACTCACAGTCAGTCATAAGCTGACTAAGCCATTGAACAGGAGGCTAGTAAACATCTGTGGCTTTGTCTTTTATACACATGTCTGATAGTGTAGTACTCATCAACCTCCTGTCTTCCAGCTGATGAATAGAACACATGGACAGTCAGCATCCACATGTCCAAATAAAATAATGTCTAAGTGATCAAATTGCTTCAATTCCTGAACCATGAAAAGCTTTGGGCATGTGAAATACCTCTACTTTACTTCTTAAACCAAAAACGAGGGGATTTGCCAGCAGAGCGAGAGAACCGTACAAGCTCAGCAGCATTATACAGAATTATTAAATAGGGGGTTTATTGCTTAACCACAATACCCTGCTCTGAGGCAGTGACCTGCACAAGACAAAGCTCTTTTTACAGCCTTCCCTCTGCTCTGCTACACCCAACCCCCACTACTCCTTCAATCCAAACACCATACGGCCTGTGTCTAGAAAAATGGCTCTGAGTGACTTGGTTAATAAATAGTACTCTCGCACCTTCAATTACAAAAGTTCAAGCATGCTCGGTTTTGCTTTCACGTCCATAAAGATTCCATGTTTATTTCCTCTGCTGATCTCAGGGTATGAGAAGCCTGAGTGTCTTTCACACCAGAAACCTTCAATAATAAGTACAACAATAACACAACTGTGAGTCTGGCTAATGAACAAAACATTCACACACTAGAGCTACTTTATTTACATACAAACAAAGAAAATGCATAAATAAGACAGTCAAGGTGAAGTTTTTTCTTTATTTAAAAAAAAAAAAAATATTAAAAACCACACACACACACACACACACACACCACCACAGTATCACAGATCACTTTTTAGTTGAGCTTTAGAGCCTCCAAGGAACACACTGTGCCCTATCTTGGTAATCTTGATAAGCTCTAATTTCTAGTCATTTTTTTTCCACAGAGACTACATGAACAGTTACTTTAGGAAAGGGGGAAGTTTTAAAGCAACCTACAGACACTTTGCTATAATGCCTCTGCATGTTGATTTTTTTAATCTCTTAATCAGGAGTTATCAAACTTTTTGCAACCAAAGTCAGTGTAAAACAAATTCACAGTCCTATCTAAATACACAGATGAATTTTACAGGTATAATCCAACTACTAAAATAAATGTGAAAGATAACTTTTATGTGATGAGCTGTTTATTCCTCTCCACCCACACTGGCTAATCAAAACCAGCTGTGTTAACTGTAGTAAAATGCAGATTCAAAGCATGATTATATTAACAGCAAGTTTACTCGTGTTATTTATTTATTTTTTGAAATGGCAGTGAGATTTTATTTGAGTTAAAGTTTAGATTAAACCTGTTCCATTCAAGACATTCAACTAGAGTAACTTAAATATAACACCTCTAACAACTTATTGGTTGAACGTAATCAACAATAAAATAACTTTTAAATAAAACTAATCCCCCGGCCATGCTTGGCGGATACCTGGGGATCCCTGGATCCCAGTTTAAGAACCTATTCCATAAACAACTCCCACATTGTGGTGCTGTTAACTTTAAGAGGACCACTTATTAGGTGACAGGGTTGTCAGGCAATTCTGAAAATATCTTCTAAGGTCAGAGGTAAGAGCAAGGGCACAGAGGAGTGACAGGGATCATATTACAATGACAATGACTGCTCAAACATGGACTGTTTCATAGCACACCAGGGTGAACTCTGTTACCTTTAATCTTAACAGTAGGTGAGTTCGGACCAGCGGACTGTTTTCTCCATCCTCTCCAGTTCTGACACAGGCTCTCTGCCTCTGAGATGAAGGAGCAAAGGGAATCCTCCTCGAAGCGATCCGAGTCCTCAAAGGAGAACCTCTCTCCGTCTTCCCACTCTGCAAACATCAGTTCCATCACATTGGCTGGTGGCGAGGGTGAAAAAGCTGAAGCCCTGGAGTCAGTTGCAGCTCAGGCAGGAGACTTCAGCTCACACAGCTGACCCACAGAGTGCAGGCTGAGTGCATGGGCGAGGAAGAGCACTTCCACTAGGGCAACTTGTAGCTTGGGGGAGGGGGGACTGAAGTGAATCAAAACACAGCAACGAGCAACTCACCCAAAGTCTCTCAACTAGAAGCAAACTTTTTTTTTCGACGCCTGTTTACGATGACAACACACACGGTGCATCAAAAGTACCTCCATTCACTCCTACCAGTCAGATCTGATCTTTAGGCATCGTCATGGAAAGTTAGTCCATGTTTTTCGGAATGTTTTCCCACTTTTTTGAAGTCCAAATCAGGACTGATTCTTGAATTTATCCCAAAAGCACGAGGACACGAAAAAATAAACATTGATCTGTCAGGCGCAGAAATAAGGTACAACTCACAGATGCACAAAGTTAACACTTTCTACCCTTCCCGAAAGAGCAATGACATTTCTGATAACCTAGATGTTTAGTATGTGAGTTGATCCCAAATGCTCGAACTCTCCAAGTTTCTTTTTGTTGGATCTTGATGACGGTTGGGGTTTTTTTCTGCAAGGCACAAACTGGTCCACTGAAAACTCCATATATTGCTTTATACTTATGCTGCCATTATGACATTGAGTAGCTAGAGTTGTGATAAATATTTAGAGAAATAACTCAGACAGTATGCAAAACAGTTTGCAAAGTTAGTATAACTTACAATTTTCCTTCCTTCACTACGACCCCTTTCTCTTCTAACCCCCCCGAACCAGCTGAGCCACTCTGCTTATGCTCCACAAAAGCTACTTTGATGCCGGCTAGCAGACCGAGCTAGCTAAAAGACAAGCCAACCATTAAGCGACCGGTAAAAACGAAATACGCTCTTAGTGTAACAACATGCCTGCCTATCAACGATGTAAACACCGACAACTTAAAACAACTAGTCACATTTATTTACTTAAAATTACTTGTATGTGGTTTTACAGTTCAGGCAAAAAAGAAAGAAAGAATAGCTAAGCTAGCGACCTAGCGAACTCCTAGCGACTAGCTTGGCTAGGTTTTGCTGCCGACTCGTTAGCGTTAGCTGCTAGCAAATAGTTTTGAGGCTAATCCGATTGGGTTACAAAGACATCCAGAGACAACGCGAACTAACATCACTGGCTAATGCTGCTCATTTTTTATCTTTGAAAATAAACAAACACTCTTCAATTATAGATTGAATAGATATATATAGATCCATGCCAGGACAACACTTGATGCCTAATCCTAGTCTGAACACACCAAGATGTACTCGCGCTGCTGTTTGTTTATTTAGTTATTTTGTGATAGTCTCTGAATTATGCAAGTTAGAGAAGCTTCACGGCGATGAGACCGACCCAATCCACCGACTTGACATTTGTTCACCGGCACCCACAGCTAGCTAGCGCTGTATTTTTGTTTGCACTCCCACAGAGCTTTCATAATTCTTCCTACAATAGCATAGCACTGTTTTGCTCCCGCGATCTCCCACAGGTTTCTCAGTCCTCGGATCCAAATTCTGTTCCCACCACGACTCCTGATTGATCCAGATCCGAAATACCACTTATCTGAGCCGAGTTCCCCTGATTTCCTTCTCCTGTCATCCGTGTCTCTCTCTCTCTCTCTCTGGTCTGGAAAATGATGGCTCTGTGCTCAGACGCTTCACCACGGGGCGTGTGTTTCCTCCATCAGCTGATCTCCATTTACAACAACACGGTTAAAGGTATAGTCATCCCCATGCTTAAAGGTATAGATTATCTATGTACAGCGGATGTGATATCTATCAATAGCTCAACAAGGTCTGAGCAGTACATGGTGAACAGAAAACCTACAATTTATGGATCTGTCATCTGTCCTTTTGTGTAATTTGTATTTTTATTGCACAGTGTATGCCTAGTCTTTCTACTTTTAGTTTCTCCTCCAAAGGCACGAAGAAAGTCTCAAGCCCCTTTCACATATGAAACCCGTTAATGTATCAGGTAAAAACAACACGGGATAGATAACAAATTTTCATTCCCACTCAGTTTCCATAACGGTAAAGTAACAGGTGTCGGGACCGTATTTAGCGGGATGCTACGGATTATGAACCTCCGCAAGACGTTTAAAACATTCAAGACCGGATATGACGTATCACGAGATGCCAAGTCTATATTGTTGTGTAATGCCCAAGCTGAGACGTGTTTTCAAACCGATGCTTCCTTTCTTTGTTTTGAATTTGCTGCTGGTCGCTTTACAGTGAGGCGGTATGCGTATTCGGATTATGTAGGTGTCAGTAATTCCGTCGCAATATCACCGCATCATCACCGCAAGCAACATCATGACCACTCACAACATGTTAAACCAATGGTTCTAATTCTCACTGAAGCCATGGCAAAAAAATGATAGTGAATGTTACTAGGTCACCAGGGGATAGATTAGAACATTAGAACATTTCGACTTTCCCATTTTGCTCCCATTTCCACATGACTCTATTACAGCATAATAGCAATATTATTGCTAATTAGATTCAGTGTGAATGGGAAGGGAATAAATAATCCACACCAGCAACTGTATTTCACATGCATTTTCTCAACCATGGCTGATGATTATGTGTTCCAGATGTGTCTGGTGAAGCAGGCTGAAAAATGTCAACCTAAATGAAGATCCAATTTGGAGGTGTTTCACTGTGAGTAATCACCTTACATGACATGTTACTGACACATTATATGGCCAAATTTTTGTGGACACCTGACCATCACACCCATATGTGGTTCTTCCCCAAACTGTTGCCACTATCACAGTGTAAGTGTCTTGCTTTAACCCTGTATAAAGAAATAAACAAACCAACTTGAATGAGTCATTTATGTTCACTTCTGTAAATTTAACAGTTAAGCAGGCTTAAATTTAGTATTCCCCTCTTCTGTCAGTCGTAATAGTTTTCCATCCAGCTCTTTGATGCAAATTTTGAAAACATGAATAAAATATAAAACATTCTGAATGTAAGCATGGGAGTGGCTAAAAGTTTTTTACACTTGGTTAAGGTGGTGGAAAAGTTTATTAATAAAGTCTATTAATAAAGACGATACGGAAAACTGATAGAAATTAGTTTTTGAATAAATAACATAGGGGCCATATGCAGACTTGCAAACTTGAGCAGATGGCCAAAACACTATGGGCAAAAGTTTGTGGACACCTGACCATCACACCCATATGTGGTTCGTCCTCAAACTGTTGCCACAAAGTTGGAAGCACACAATTGTATAGAATGTCTTTGT
>JAOTRR010000043.1:23371159-23383158 GCA_028570945.1 Gogo arcuatus | reverse complement strand
GAGGGACCATTGAGAGTGTTCTCTGCTGTTACATCACTGTCTGGTTCGGGAACTGTAATGTTGCTGGACAAAAGTCCCTGCAGCAGATAGTGAGGACGGCAGAGAGGATCATTGGGGTTTCTCTCCCACCCAACTCCCAACTCTATAAGAAGCACATCGTCCGCCGTGCCTACAGCATAGTGCGGGACAAGTCCTACCCATCACATGCACTGTTCTCCCTTCTGCCATCTGGCAGAAGGTACCGTAGCATCCGAACCGTCACTGCCAGACACTGTAACAGCTTCTTCCCTCAGGCAGTCAGAGTCCTCAAGTCACTGTTACACCTGAAGAACCGACAGTTCAAACTGAAACTTCAGTTCTCTCATCCATTTCTGATCCATTTGAACTACACTGCCCATTTGCACACACATGCACAATGCTCATTTTGCACTTGTCTTGTCTTGTTGTAATATCCTGGTAATACTTGAACTCTTCAAACTGAACTGCATTCTCTTGTATTTTTGCATGAAAATGAACATTGCACACAAATGCACAATGTCACTTTGCACCTGTCCTTGTCTTGTCATTTATGTTGTTTGTTGTACTTAGATAGCTAGATGTTTAGATAGATACATGTCTACTTAGATAACTATAGATAGTTATTTATATGCCTTATTTTGTAATCTTCTATTTTCTCTATAAATGCACCATGGGGAGCCTGAGGGAAACGGTATTTCAATGCACTGTATACTTGTAGATGAACGTCTTGACAATAAAGCTCTTTTGAATCTCTTCATATCTGTTTTTTGCATGAAGGTACAAAATGGTTATTATGTTCAGGTTAGCTTTTCTTGAAACATGTACAGTCCCCTCTGAAAGTATTGAATGGCAAGGCCAATTCTTTTGTTTTTGTTATACCCTGAAGACATTTGGGTTTGAGATCAAAAGATGAACACATCTAGATGTATATATCAGCAAATGAAAGTTGAAATTCTGATCTATCATCTCATATTCCTCTTTTGATCTCAAACCCAAATGTCTTCAGTGTATAGCAAAAACAAAAGACTGGGCCTTGCTATTCCAATACTTTCAGAGGGGACTGTACTTAACTCATGCTGTCCTATACATATCTTCTTAAAAAGGGTCCTCCCTGGTTAATATTAAACTCCTACAGACTAACAGCAGAATCTGGCCATGGGTTAGAACAGCCTTGCTGGAAGAGACAGCACGGTTCAAGGTCGATCAGATTATACGTGTATCAACCACAGTCCAGCACACTGAGTTGCTGAGGGATAACAGATATCACAACACAACCACAGCCCTCTGCTTAATTCAAGTAAGTTTTTTTATTTAGCTTTTTAATCTTTTATTTTCTGTTTTAAGTTATATTTACAAAATCCTTATTTGACTATTTCTGCAACATTTCAGTCACCCTACCCTGACTCATACGCCAGTTAATGAGTGACTGTGATGCACTTTGCCTTTTCTACTTTGCTTGTTACCTTTGATAATTATGATCGAATGAGGGTTAGCATTTTAATTACCATCTAGGTAACACTTACAGAGTTGTTTTATTTAGGTAACCAGCTTTAAAACAAAAGAACATTTTTCATGGATACAGGGATTCGAATGCTGCATTTTTTACTGTGAGTTTATATTATTAGTCCTACATCATGATGGTTCTCATAGTCTGCTCAGGGAACAACCTAATATCATCAGTTTTTATAGGCTATGTATTATTGAGTTCTTCTCGTTATTAGCCTGTTTGACTGGTTCCTTGAATTGGATGGATTTAATCCAAATCTTAATAACTCCAAAACAGGTAGGCCTATAAATGTTCACTTGAATCTAATGATGATTAGCTTAATTTTAATTACTTGTGTTCTGAGAGTGTAAAGTTTAGAAATGGCTCCATTAAATAGCCATTATATAGCCAAAACATTATTGTACAGGCCAGGGTGCCTGCCTGCAAAAGGTTTGAGGATCCCTGCTATCCATAGCACTCTTTCTAAAGAGATTAATTTCATAATATTAGCTCCGCTAAAATGTACCTAGATGTTCATAGGTCATATGAAAATCTCTGAGTGTAAACATAGTAAATTTGGGAGTGAGAGTGGGAGTCACTCAACAGTAGGAAATAAGGTAGTGATAGTATTTATTTCAATATTAATTTAACAAATGAAAACGGACCGTCTGTAATCTACAGTTAGCGACATTATTAGTTGTTTAATGAAGAAAGGTGACGTTCGTCTCGCGGAACCCTTGTTATGAAACCTCTCACGCCGCCCGGACTGTTGTTGATGTTGCACCACGGACTGTCAAACCTGGGAGAGTTGCCTAGCAGTAAGGCTTAATCTGTGTTTGTAACCGATTTTTACCTTATTGAATGTGTTTAAATTTACGGTGTATTTCAGGAATGACGATATCTAAACGTCTTTTCAGTCATATTATAGCTAACTATAATGTGGCCTTAGTTCTAATGTCATTAGATTAGACTGTTAGATTGCTAGCTATCAGGTTAGCTCTGGTTTTAACAGTAATGGGAGCAGAGTGGTGTACATGCAGAGATCTCTACTGTTCCTTGGTCATTTGTAGTGTTGTGTGTTAGGAAACAAGACATGGGGTTTGTGAGAGATGTTCTGTAATTTTTTTATTTTTTTTATTTTTTAGTAGAACAGGATTGTAAGGCGTGTTTGTTAAACACCCAGGTATCTGCTGCATTGCTTGGTACTAATTAGAGTTACCTGTCTGTCTGTCAGGATAATCTTCACTAATTTCCCAAAACTGCGATGACAAATCCACTGAGATCCATAAAACTGAACAGCGTTTCCATGTCTCTTTTCTTTTGAGACATGACTGGTGGTGTTACTTACATTTAGTTTCTCTTTGCAGTGTTTATTAGTACCTGATAAGCAGGGAAAACAAGGACTGTATTCAAACAGGAAGTAGTTTGCAATAAGTAAATGAATTAATTAAAAGGTGATGAGAGGACATATGATGGTGGAGTCTCAAAATGTTTTTAGATTATAAGGGTTAACATTTCACACAGTTGTAAAATTGTAGCTTGAAGACTATTGGGTTTTCCAGTTCATTTCAGCTTGCTATTAAAGTGTAGTATAGCATAGTGTAGTTGTGATAGTTTTGAGATGTAGCCTTTGGAGACCTGCTCACGCTGACAGGTGGATTATCAAATTCTATCTCCAATGCTATTTTCTCCAGACACGTTATTACACAAAATGCAATTTTTGTGGTTGTGGCAGACACACAAATGCTGAAAATTGACTTCAACTACAAACTAGTATTTTTACTGGATCATACTTGTGCATTGTGATTAATCAGTGAGTCTGTCTGCACTAAAGGGTTCTTGCTAGTTACAAAAATGGCAGGTATGCAGGGAGTGTGCATGTAATTGAGAGGTGTATACATAGCTTACCAGAGTGAATGGCTGTGTGTACCATTCAATTTTTTCCCCCAAAAAATCTCAGGTCTAATAAGCATAAGTAAGCGTAAGTCACATTCTGTTCCAGGAACATGCCTGGGAAATACTTATCCACAAATACAAGAATTTGGCAAAGGAAAAAAAAAGTTTTTTCAAAGTTCAGTGGAAACAAGAGTTTTCATTGCAGTCTATTTTATGAAAAGAAATCACAGTTTTGCCTTGCTTATTTGCATGCTTTAAGATCACCAAGAGGTTAAAAGCTTCTTCACATGTTTGGCAGATCTGCTCACAAAACCTCTTGTATTTGGCAGGTGGCCGCCTTTATTTCCTTCCATCCATCCTTTATCTATAACACTTATTGGTCAGGGTCGTAGGGGAAGCTGGAGCCAATCCCAGCTGACTTCAGGCAAGAGTATGCCCTGGGCAGGTTGCCAATCTATTGCAGGTCCAACACAGAGACAAACAACCATTCACATTCACACCTATGGACAATTTAGAGTAGCCAGTTGACCTAATCCATATATCTTTGGATTGTGGGAGGAAACTCACACATGCACAGGGAGCAAATGCAAACTCCACACAGAAAAGCCCCAGTCGGCCACGAGGTTTGAACTGAGAAGCTTCTTGCTGTGAGGTGACAGTGCTAACCACCGTGCCACCCCTGCCTTTATTTCTTATCCTGCTAATCAAATTAGCAGTCTTAATGTTCATCTGCTTGTGTGACAAGCAAGAAATTTGACACCACCTTATACTTTTTTGAAAATCTCAATTCATGAGTGAATGCAATGAAAATTACCACTTTGGGTTGTGAACCTAAAGAAAAATTAGTTGGGAAGCTGGTCTATCAAGCTTCAGCGCAAATTTACAGATTGTTAAAATTACACTGCTCTGTTTGTCTCGTATCCCTACCAACCATTTTTTTTTCTGATGTGCCTTAATGCTCAATACAATTTAGCACAAGAAAAAAAAAATGTGTTGCTGCAATGTTTAAACAGTGTCAACATTCATCTACATACCCTATTACATGTCTTTGTAGTTTTTGTATTGAAGTTTCTTTGCTACAGTGAGTATGTCTGTTCATATATTTAGGATGGCTCAGGATGGCAAGGTCCTGGCTCTGGGAGTTCTGGCTGGTGCTGCAGGGATCAGCTTGGTAGCTTTTTGGTACCAGAGCCGGAAAGCCATGGTGGGGGCAGCAGGGACAAGTACCTACTATCTGTCAAGCAGCAGAAACACGGACCAGCTTGGAAGCGGTGTGGCATTGCAAGCAGGCCAGACGGAGGTGCTGGATCGGCTCGGAGCTCTGATTCAGTGTGTGTCTGAGCTAAAAGAGGAGGTGAAGGCACTGAAGAATGCTCTTCCACACCTGCAGGACCATGTCAGAGATGAGTTAACAGGGCGGAGTCGTAAGGCAAGTCCACTGAATAGAACTACGCCCACAAGGAGGAAGAGAGCCAGCGGAGTGGCCAGAGCACAGGGGCAGAGCTCAGAGGAAGCAGAAAGTGAAGGAGGGTGAGTGCTTAGTTTCGGTGTCTGTGTGCGGATAAATGTATTATGCACTCGTTCATAGTGATATTAATAAGATCAGGGCATGATGAACATTTAAAATCAGTCTGATTTTTTTCACTTTAATAATGATTAGACACCGTGGCTCTTCTAAAGTCAATAGAACAGGGAGGTATTCATAAAGGCTGTTCCTTTGACTCTTACTTAAGGCAGGTAGAGACGTTTTCTGGATGTGGACAAGTGCTGAATTGCCCAAGTCTTTCCCTCTTCTGTATGTTAATCACATCACTGTTTACATTTAGCCTTTTCCCTCATTTTCAACTCATCTGCACTTTCATGTTCTGTGCTCACACACTGCCAAATGACAGGTGTGAAGTAGTGCCGGGGGGGTGCATGCGTGCAAGAGCGTTGGCAGAATCTCGTACTGCAGGCCCAGTCAGCCTCATTTAACCTCCCCTCTAATTCCTTGATCACATGCCAGAACAAAATAACATAAACAACAGTCTTTTCATTAAACATCAGTCTTAAAACACAAAATTTATGAAGAGGGAGCATTATTTGATTATACATTTCTGTGTAATAGTTGTTCTTACTTTGCTTTGTATGGAAAAGGGCTTATGAACCTGAAAGATCAAGAACTTAATTGTTCTTAACCCAGGGCTCCATTTACAGTACATGGAATGTTAAGTGCTGAAAATTGTACATAAAAATCATTTAGCCCTCATGTTGATCTATATACATTATGCTTTGAAGTAGACCACACACTGCTTTTATATCTGTTTGTGCGTTGCTTCACTATCCACAATGAAAGGCTTGATTATGAGAATTTATTTTGTCTCAAATAGCTTAATAGACTCCAATTGGATTTCCTATACCAGTTTAGTCCTTCATAACAGTTTAAAATCTTCCTCAATTTGGGAAAACTGAAAAACATTATGTTCTAATAGAACATAAATGTACGAATTTCTGTATATTAGTATGTATATATGGGGTGTGTCACCACAAAATGAGTCCAGTTGTTCAAAAAAATGAAAAATTGTTTTATTGGGTATGCTAAATCTACAGTTAATTAGATTTAATGTTAAATTTGGTGCAGCCAATTCAGAGGAATTACCTAAAATGTTTAAGGTCTCATCATCTTAGCAGAAAATCAAGTTTGTAGAAAATCAGCTGTAAACTCTGTGATGTGTAAATTAAAATTAATGCATGGCACGCATTTATTTGGCCTACGAAGTCATATTTATAGGCTGTTTTACAGAATAATATTTTGGTGACGGATACAGTACAGAGTAAAGCATGTATTTACAGCAAAATTAGAAAAACGATATGTGGGTTATTTTTTGACGCACTCTCGTTTCATTTTGCAATATCTCAGAATGAAATTTTGCTGCGCTGGACTCATTTTGTGGTGACGCCCATATTGAACATTATTTACAGCATCCACATTCATCCAGAAATTCATTCCCAAAATGACTAATAAAAGATTCATCTAAATCAAACAAGTTATTGAAGTATTTGCCAAAATTAGCATGACCAAAAGTATGTGGGATACCTGACCATGTCTTTGTATGCTGTAGCGTTAAGAATTCCCTTGACTGGAACAGTGATGCACATGCAGTGAAACAAACCAGAGAATGGATTTACCAAAGGGAGAACTATATAGTGAACAGTCATAAGCTGCTCTGCCAGCAGTGTATAAATTGATAATGTTCTTATTATCCTGTTATTCCACTTCATTTATTCGGCTTTCAGTCACTGCAGCACGTGTTTGAACATTTTTGTAAGCACTTTCGATCACAAGGACTGTCGTATAATTGATACCGAATCCGTAAACCAGCTGTCCCTATTTTTGAGAGTTATTCATTTGGCAGATGCTTTTTATCCAAATTCACATACAGTTGAGCTGAACAGATGAAGGTTAATGGCCTTGTTCAAGGGCTCAAAAGTTGCAGCTTGCCAGTGCTCGGATTTAAGCTCACAGCTCACAACTTTCTGGTTGATAACCCAAGGCATTAACAACTGTGCCATGAACGCGTACGATGTGCTGCTTCCTCGCTGCTTAAAATCAGCACTTATTGGGTTTAAAGTAGTTGGAAGATTAGCTCTCTACAATTCCATAGACTCATGTGCAGCAATTTTGCAGGAAGTGCTATTTTAACATTTTGGTTGCCATTGTGTGCCGTGTCAGTCTTACTGGAAATGCCATAGTTCTAAAGTCATTGTTATTTGTGCCTCTGAAATCAAAATCGGTGTTTTAAAGTGTTTTGTTCCTTAGCGTTATGGACACCAGTACAACAGTATTTCCAGAAAGAAATCCAAAAAATTGTTTTGGAGATATTCTCATTTTAATTTTATAGTTCATCACTTCCAGGAAAATTAATTTTTTTTAAAAATTAAGGACTCATCCATTACTAGACTTGTGTTCATCCAGTTAAATGCTCTGGAGAATGTGTACATGTCCTGCCCCTGAGAGCTGGTTTTTGCGCTACAGTAGCAGCAAACATGGTTCGTTGGTGCCTTTTTGACTGTGCGTCTAACAGCAATCTATTTCCTTTTCCAACCATGCCTTAGCTGAGAAAAAAATTGGTTTGGAGAGGGGGGAGTTTGTGCAAGTTTGTGGTTATATGACAGGCATGTGTTGTATCTCGAATGCTATCTCGCTGACCGTTTCAAAATACAGAATCAAATTCTAGGTCTTAAGCCATTTCAGGACTTTAAGAGTGATAGATGTATCATACAGTGTGTAGTTAGATTAATGTGGTTCTGTGTGTTTCTGTAACAACATTCATCTTTTGTCAAAATGTCATAAGATTAAATTTTGCAAACCATGGAGTGTTGAAAACTGCTTTTGGGTCTTTGTTAGGCCAATGATAAATGAGTGGTCACTAATGCAGAAGACACAGATGTTTCACCTACAAAGATATGATCAATTAGGCAGATATACCTGTAATGTGGGCTATGTGAAGAGCAGAAATGGACAAGTTGTGAAAGGAGTTTCAAAAGTAAAATGTGTGTGAAGTACTGAAAGGAGAACAGGTGTGTAACTGGATGATTGCTTGAACATGGAATGTTTAAGCACTTTGAAAAGAATGAGTGTGTGTGTGTGTATGTGTGTTTTAAAGTGAGACAAAGCAGGCAGAATATTTTGGCGGCATACTCAGCAGTTAGAGCACTGCAGGAGCTTGTTGAGGCGTCACCTGATTTGACTTCATCTCCACACATCATCTGTGTCCTCCATTGCTTTCTTTTTCTCCACATTCATGTTTAAGTGCTTGATTAAAACACTAAAGCTTGGTATTGGGTGGGGAAGTTGGCCCTTTGGATAGTGTTAATAAAATGCTAAAGCCCTCTGCCTGAATGTTCTCTTTGGTACTTGACTCAAGTGGGACTATTATTTTGAGCATGTGTTTGAAGCATGGTATGTAAGAGTAAAAGTCATAAAGAGGTACAAAGAGTTGTTTATAGAAGTCATTTCAGACGCTTGTTTTCATAGTTCGTTATGTTTATATGCAGTCCCCTCTGAAAGTATTAGAATGGCAAGTTCTGAAGACATTTGGGATTGAGATCAAAAGATAAATATGAGACAATGGATCAGAATTTGATCTTTAATTTCCTGATATTTACATCTAGATGGAAAATAGAAGCAGTTGATGACAGGAACATTGTGAAAGCTGTGAAGAAAAACCCAAAAACAACAGTGACATTACCAATAATCTCCACAGGGCATGGAAGATGGTATCACAGTCCACCATTCGAATAAGACTTTGAGCACAGAAATGTAGAAGCCATACCACATGATGAAAACCACATCAGCAGTAAGAATCAGAAGGACAGAAAATGTACCATAAGCCTCAAAAGTTCTGGAACCAAGATTAACCTTTACCAAAGTGATGGAAAGGCCAAAGTGTGGAGAAAGAAAGGATCTGCTCATGATCCAAAACATACAAGCTCATCTGTCAAGCACGGTTGAGGTAGTGTCATGGCTTGGTCTTCCATGGTTGCTTATGGAACGGGCTCACGAATTTATATTAATGATGTAACTCATGATGGTAGCAGCAGAATGAATTCAGAAGTCTACAGACAGAATTTAGAAGTTATTAGGAAATTAGTTATTATGCTCTTTTCCCCCCAGCAGAGGGTGACAAACCAAGAACTTTTGCCAAGCACCAGTAACTAGAACTGACTGATGGTTCCCCTTGAATTTCATGAAGACCCATCTTTCCTTTACTGTGTAGTTATTAAGCAGCAACAGCACAGAAGTCAGACATGAGTCTCTCAGCCTCTCTAATTAAAGATCTCTTTCGCTCACTGTGAGATTGTGGAGGATTAAGAAATCGCTCTCCCTGAGGCCTCTTTGCTGGCAGAGGCCCAGCCCAGCTGCATCCACCCTCTTAATCCCTGCATCCATTTCCACAGCTTTCTCTGTCTTTCAGGTCCTTCCAGGAAACTCTACGATACCTGATCCTGGTTAAGATGTCCTTAAGTTACACCACTCATAAGGAAGAGCAGTGCTACCCTACTCTGGGAATACTGTGGAATCATTTTTAAGAGAATCTAAACAGTATAAAGTAGAGATACATTTACTGACCACTTTATTAGGAACATCTATACACCTGCACATTCATGCAATTATCCAACCAGCCAGTCATGTGGCAGTAGAGCACTGCATAAAATCAAGATCTTCAATTAATGTTCATGTCAAACATCATAATGGGGGAAATGTGATATCAGTTTCTCGGACTGTGGCATGGTTGTTGATGCTAGATGGGCTGGTCTGAGTATATCAGAAACTAAATAGGAATCTGAAGATATAGTGGGCACAAGCTCTCAGAAACTTAGGTGATATTTTGCCAATCGTCAATTGTCCAGTTTTAGTGAGGATGTGCCCACTGAAGCCTCAGATTTCTGTTCTTGGCTGACAGGAGTGGAACCTGATGTTGTCTTAAGCTTTTGTAGCAAAGTTTAAATTGTTGTGCATTCTGAGATGCTTTTTAGCTCACCATGGTTATAAAGAGTGTTTATTTGAGTTACCTTTGGCTTCCTGTTTGAGTTGGCTTCCTGTTAGCTTTAACCAGTTTGGCCCTTCTCCTCTGACCTCTCTCATCAACAAAGCATTTCTACCTGCAGAAATGCCATTCATTGGATGTTTTTTGTATTTTGCACCATTTGTACTCTAAAGATTGTTGTGCGTATAAATCACAACAGAGATCAGCAGTTTCCGAAATACTAAAATCAGCCTGTTTGCCACCAGCAACTATGCCACAATTAAAGTCACTTAGATCACATTTCCCCCCATTCTGATGTCTGATGTAAACATTAACCAAAGCAAACTGCATGAATGAGTGGGTGTACCAAAGTGGCTATTGAGTGTATACTTATACTTATACGGCACTATAGAAAAGGGATAGTTGCTTTAGATATTGGGTTTTGGTACATAGCAGGCACATGTGTACATGTGTGGTGAGAGAGCAAGATAGTTGTCCTGTCTCTCAGTCTGAAGCTAAATCAACGCATGTTTCCTCAAACTACACTTGTGGGAATATTCTTGGGAGGGCAAACTATGTGACCATGAACCAAAAACACAAACACACACACACACACACACACACACACATGATGACACAGACAATTGATATCATGTTTATTGATCTACCATTTAATCTACCCCAGGCAAGAGTAAAAATCATTCTGTGCTTTGTTTCCAGGTTTATTATTTGCAATTTTAAAATTAACATAAAAACATGTGGATTATATTTCAAAACTAAGCATCTAAAAGCCTGATCCAGTCTCACTAGCCATTATTCCTTCATGCTCTGCTGTGTGCTTTTCTGTATATAGCATGTCTGTGATCGTTCATCTTTACTCCTGTTTTGTTTTAAGGATTATCTTTTTAAACACCAATAATGGTTTGTTGTTTCAAGCATTTGGAAAGGGTTTTGCATTTGAGCCTCCTGCCTACCTCAGTGATTTATGGAATCCCTGTGTGTTGATTTCATAAAGTCTTTGCAAATGTTATGTATTGTTTGCCTGTGTGCAGGATTTCTTCGACAGTTATTTCTGTGCTGTATCCACCTTTTTCTTGAGCACCCAGCGACTGATGCTCACAAAGAATAGAGATACAGTGGTGTTGAATGCTTCATTCTGATTGGTCAGAAGGTTTAAATACATTTTCTATAACAGCAGCTGAGACAGTAGTGCTCATTCTAATATGTGATCATTTGTATAGTAACAACTTGCATAGGGACTTCTATGGTGAACACTTCACATAGACAAATTAAAAACATGAGTAATGATTTATGTAGTGAAGTGAGGAGATATTTATGTAGCATTTTTGTAAGGAGGCTCCAGTGTCAGTGATTTGGAACAGTCAGAAGTAAAGTTGTAACTTTAAGTTTTCTGACACTGGAAGGCCTTTGAGCTTTGCCATTTCTCTTAACTATAAATGGTTAAAATGTATGATGTGGTGTTTGTTAAAAAATACAAAATTGTTAGTGTTTGGCAATTGCTGTGGTATAAGAGGAATAAAACGCCTCAGAATGTGCTGTTATTCGACAATATTTTCCTATAACAGCACACCACATTTGTCTTTTATTGCTTATTTAAATAGCCCTAGTGAATAGGAAGCATTTCCTGGTAGGTGTACACCAACAACAGCAGCGCAGTTATGGTTCAGCTCAAGCTGATCAGAGACTTGAGAAACTTTTTATTGCTCCACAGTGTCCATTGTTTACTTTCCTTCCCCTATGTGGTTCTGTGAGCGTGCAGACCTGTCAATGACTCCAGGGGGCTGACAAGCTGTCAGAGCCTTATATTTACCACATCATGTACAAACTTGTAATCCCTTTGAGTGTGCTGAGTACACACGTCATAGCTGTCTTTTGTTGCTTAGGGACATTTTAACTATCACATTTGAACAACTTGATGCTTAAGCAGTGTTGATTTAGGAATATTGTTTATATAGGCCCAGACTTGTTAGATCATTCTGGGCACCGTGTAGGGAAGAAAATTGTTTAGTTAATGAAAATACTGTATGTTCATACTGTGTTTGTGTATGTGATTTTTATTTATATATATA
>JAOTRR010000043.1:23285976-23298275 GCA_028570945.1 Gogo arcuatus | reverse complement strand
CCGCTCAACTAAGTAAAGAGAAACGACATCCATCATTACTTTAAGACATGAAGTGCTTTTAATTAATAAAAATAAAGAAAAACTATTGAATTAGGTGTATCCAAACTTTTGACTGGTACTGTACTTTGCATGCTAGCAGTGCTTTTCATATGGACTTCATTCCGGCTATTATTGTAAGCATGAATTCAATTGAACAGTCCCGAAAGGAAGGAAATGAAAGTAGAGGAAAGAAAATATGGTCATTTCTGCAGTCATAACCATGAGTTGTTTGACAGACAACAATTATATCCTAATATAACAAGAAAAACTCAACTCAATTGTCAAAAATGATGATTTATTAAATCATAACTGTTGTCACCACTGCATTTTTTTTTTTTGCTAAAAGTACATTCATATATTAAACTACATACTTTTAAAAAATAAAAGTTTATAATACAGAATTTAGTTTGCAGTGTATCCTTCAAGAGCAAACCACTCCTGCTATTCATCACTATTGTGGTTGTTAGCTGAACAGTCAAGAGTTGAATGGTAATGCTCATGAGCTCAGTGCCTGTAACTCCTCTTTGACCACCTCCCTGTTATGATTTTCCTTTAAGCCATCTGATGACGTTTGTTAATGTCTTCATTTGTAGGGTTGTTTAGAACAACCTCTATATACCTAATCAGAATGTTGTTGGCACATTGTTTTATAGCCACTCAAATGCATTCTGGGTGTTCAGTGTCATTAACAGCTGCTTGGCCTAAACTTGTATCTCATGGATACAACTGCCAGGACTGTTTCATGACTACTTCATGGTCATCTGGTACAAACAGGGATCACTAATAGATTGTGGACATGTGTGATATAAATGATTACTTACAATGATTTATTTTTCACTGCAGTGAGTTATGGCAATAATATACTAAAGAAGGGAATTGTTGTTTCCTCTGTCTGTAAAATCAGTGTGTCTATAAAATTAATGTGTAGTGTGTTATTTAAAGTATTTTGACTTTGGGCATGATGACATCTGTTGTCTTTTCCTGGGTTTATCCTCTATAAATAATGCATTCACATACATTTATGAGGCAAAGTTGATTCAGTTAGTGATGTACCTGTACTTGCATGTTTCTGACGATCAGTCCAGTCCTAAACAGCTGGGGGAATGCTAAACCTTGTTTTCCAGGTGGGGTTGGTGTGTACCACAAATTAAATCTCTCTTGGATCATCAACCACCCAATGCTAGCACCCAAACTCTACACCCAATTAGTCATAAAGGACACTCTTACTCTCCCAGTACTCATTTATTCTCTGTTACTCCTATCAGGATGCTACTGGGCACTGACCAACTCCATTTATATGAAAACCCCTATTATGAAGAAACTGTTGCTCCTTAACTGATCCTTCATGTTGAATCTAATATACACTTCATTTTTTTTCACTCTATCATTTTGTCTTTTCTTCTCTGCTTTATGTCTGTTGCTACAGGACGACTGTCTGTAATAAAATGTCTAGAAATAAAAGCAAAATAATTAATCCTAAAGAGTTCTTCAGTTTGTCCCTTTGGGGAAACTCTTAGTGTTTCCTCATGTGAGAGGGTCCCAAGTAGAAGTCGAAGTTTGAGTCTACATCTTTGTTAAATTTGAATATAATATTTAAATGACCAACAGGGACTCCCTGCCTAAAAATGATTCAGCTTTTCTCTGCTCCCAAAAATACTTGATCTAATCCAACTTGTGAAGCACTCCATAACTCATTATCAAGATGTTGTGGAGTTTTGGGAGAAGATGAAGGTTAAAACTGTGCAGGGGTTGAGGTGTGCTAGTCTGAGAACTCATTTATTAAATGTTTTTTTTTAAACTCATTAAATGAAGACATGCAGTATTTATTCTTAAGTGTTTAACCTGATGCATAAATTGTATACAATTAATTGACCATTAATTAATTATTAATAATTAACCAATTAAATTAAATGGAAATGCTGCCCTATGTTTGTATAAGGCAGTGGTAACTCTGTGGTTAAGGTTTTGGGCATGCATAAATGTGTTTGGAGGCCTGACTTTAAAGAAAACACTAAAGAAATAGACTGCTTTTATTGGAATTTTGAGGTTCAATTTCAGCTAACTTCCACTAATATCAATGACTATACCTGTAATCAGAAGTTAAGAAAGTAGAACCCTTCTTGTTCATTAGATTTATTCACTTGATATTCGAACTCTGTTGATATATGCCAGTAATCATTCACACATCCTTATTACTGCTGTGAGTCTGTGTGTTCAGAAAAGCTCAGAAAAGCTCAGAATAGCTCAGATGTGACAGATGCTGTAGGCAATGGGTGCAGGACTAATGGGCAAGATGGCCTCGCTGGCCATCTGTCAACACTTTCCAGGTCTTCATCAAAACACGCACTTGTTTTTCCCTTTCTGTTGGAGGAGGTTATGACCACAACACCACTCTTTCATTACCTAAAGCATCTGACAAAAAAAGTCACAGAGTTGAGCACAGACACTAACAATAAAGCAAAAAACAGTGACCACATATAACTCCATTCTTCACCTCAAATGCCCTGAAAGCTTCTCATTGGCACCCTTATTGAAAGCCATCTCTTATCACTCATGCTCAAGTTATGCAATGTATCAACCACAGGTTTCGACATGCTTATAACAACAAATCAGACAGACTCAGTAGTCAGCTGTAAAGTGAACATAAAAGGAGCAGCAAGCTCACTTAATGCTTCCACATAGTCTAATTTCTCTATGTGAGGCACACGCTATGTTTACAAAATAAAAGTGGTATCATTAAATCTTACATTAACTAATAAAGATTGATTCTAGGTGCATCTTCATGTATTCACAGATTTCCTTTTTTTTCTTCTTTTTTTTTACGCACAGGTTGCCTCAACAATAAGGGTTCAACTTGCTATGGATTTATATGTAGACTGTAGTTCATACATTTTCTTATGTATGATAAAACACCATGGCCTGTTTTAGTGTCCAGCCATAAACATGATCGCCTGTGTGATACTCAAGCATCAATAATTTACTCCATACCTTTTACATATTTATGTCTTATTTATTGACATTGATCTTGATATGTTAAAAGGCACTCAGTGTGAGTTGAAGTTGCACAATCCCAGGATGTGATATTTGGTCCTGTTGTTTGTGATTCCACCTATGTTTTGGGTTTCTTATATATCTGAGGCATTCAAACATCATGTGACAGTTGTTAGTTGTGATAGCTGTGAGAAATACGATGAGATAGCGTGTGTACCTGCAGCTCCGGCCACCCACTGAGATGAAAAGGAAAATAAGTATAGCGTCTGCCTGCAGAGCATGCAGCAAAATATTAAACATTTCCCCAACTGAGTTCAGTTGATGCCCCTCGCTGCCACTGCATAGGTGTCACTGAAGAGTGTGCATTACATATGAACTGTAAACATATCCAATAAAGAGGAAGTCAGACTGAAAAGCAGATCTGTTTGCACTGATCTGCAGGATCCAATACCTCAGGCAGTGGGTTGGTTTTTTTTGGTAGCTGAAAATATGTTAACAAGCTCTCATACACTCCCTGTTTCCTGAAACCAAGGTTTACAGAACATTTCTAAAAGTGACTGACATTAATAGAATAGCTTTCACAGGGCTTGGCATCTGGGCTATGAGCAGCATCCATGTGCGTGAGAAATGACCTGAGTTGTCACTATGAATGCAGTATGTACTGACACATTTTTGCGTGTGAACATTTGGCACCTGGCCAGGTGTGAGAGCACGCTAGCAGGCGAGGCTCAGCTCACATGAAGTAATTTAGCTCTCGACGAGGGAATCAAAAACTTGCAGTGGCCTAATTTCTCATCATCTTTCAGAAATATTACCTGCAGTGATAAATGATACAATTTTGTGTGTACTTTTATGTAATAGTTAACATGTGAAAATCAGTTTGTTAATTACTGGTGAGGGGTGGATTAACTATACTACATTATTATGGCCAAAAGTTTGCGGACATCTAAAACATTATTATTATTATTATTATTATTATTATTATTATTATTATTATTATCTTTTCTTACAGTATATGATATTCTTTTAAATTTTTATTTTTCAATTTTATATTTAACAATGTCATATCCTGGCAGACAGTTTTGCTTCTTTGAAGCATGCATTTATTTAAGAGTAAAAGTAAGACATATTAGCTGCATGCCTGCAGGAGAGAAGTGGACTGACCTCAGGATCAGCAGCACAGTTCTTCAGGGATTAAAATAATAAATTATAATAAATAAACTTTCAGTCAGATTGATCCAATCCTGCAACTTACTTACTACTTACATTTCAGCTCTTCTTAAAAATGCATGTCTTAGCTATTAAAAGCAGTCCTCTAACTCTTTCCTCCTCTGTGGAATACCACACACTAGCCTTAAATTGCACTTATTCCACAGATGGCAACCAAATACTGCTTACCCTATAGAGACTGAACGCAAGCTGTGTATTTTTTTAACATGACATCAGTGGCGATAATGTTTTTAAATACTGAAGATATTTAGTTTGCCTTCCACTTTATCCAGCTCTAAATTTAATGACTTGATGCCCTTTAGTGGTCAGAAACATGTAATGCAACTTCAATTGTCACTACATTTCAAAAGCTATCTAAAGTGTATGTAAGTACCCTGAAGCAATTAAATCACACTGGTCAATCACCACCAAAAAGAGAGCAAATCTAGAAATAAGAGAGAATTTAATCATATGGGCAGATTTTGTTCTAAAGGCGATGAATACAACAATAGACACAATTGGTTAAACATACAGTATATGGCCAAAAGTATCCAGACACCTGACCATGACCCCTAAATGTGGGCCTTCCCCAAACTTTTGCCACAAAGTTGGAGCCACATGATTGTCTAGAATGTCTTTGTATGCTTTTGCATTATGATTTTCTGACACTGGAACTAAGGTGTTTAGCCCAAACCTGTTCCAGCATGAAAATAAGCACAAAACGAGGTCCAAAGAGACATGGTTTGGCAAAGTTGGTTTGGAAGCACTTGAGCGACCTGCACAGAGCCCTGACCTCAACCCCCCTGAACAGCTTTGGGATGAATTGGAATGCTAACTGCACACCAGGTCTTCCCAGAAGAGTGGAGGCTGTTATAGCAACAAAGAGGGCCAACTCCATATTAATGCCATGCCTTTGGAATAGGATGTTCAACAAGCAGATATGGGTGTCATGGTCAGGTGTCTACATACTTTTGGACATATAGTGTATCTTTGATGTCTGTTGAGAACCGAGACTCCTTGGTGGAAAAGGACAGCAAAAAAGTTTGCATTTTCAAAAGATAGGAAAAAGACAGTCTTGCGCAGAAATTTGTGGAAATTTGTTATCCTGTTATCCCCTACGTTTGAGATTGTTGAAATCAATGTACCCCTGTACCTCTCAGAGCAGCACACATATGCTAACTTCTCACAGGAATAATGAAAATATAGCACCACTCAACAAATTAGCAACAGAATTGCTAAACCCTTCACACATATTTCAATATAAGCATATATAATTCATGTAGCCTTTTATTGTCATCATATATGTACAAGGGTGTACAGTATAACAAAATGTAGCCTCAGGTGTAAACATAGATCAAGTGTTAATGCAAATAACATAAAACAGAGGACACATGGTGAATAGCAGCATTAAACAGGGCACTGAACACAATACACAGATGGGTGGGAGGGGGACAAACAACAACAACAACAACAACAACAACAACAATCCCTGCAGTTTTAAGATAAGGTAAGATCACCCTTTATTAAGCCCCAGGCAGGTAAATTTGGGTGTAAACAGCAGCAGAAAGACAGGTGAAGGAGTATAAACAGAAATATAATACAATAAATATAATATACTATAATGTTTAATATAATGCAATAAAAGCTATCAAATGAGCAAACAACTGTACATGTACTGCAAAATGTCATGATTAGTGGACAATAAAGAAATGAGCAAAACAGGTTCTGGTATTTGCAGTGTCCAAGTGTACATGTAGTGCAAAATACAATAAACTACAATAAATGCAGTGTCCAGGTTTAGTCAGTTAATTTCACAAGTCCTTTTTTTTTCTCTTTAAAAGGCTGACCCAATCTGAAAGCTAAAGCAGCTAGCTTACTTGGTAAGCAGTGAAAATTCAACGCCCATGATGCTTAGCTAAATTCACTTCCTGTATTTCGCAAGATCACCTGCTCATATCCTGCTGACGTTATCTCCGTAGTTCCGCTTCCTGAATGTTTTGCGCTAAATGATTACTGTATTTTCGTCAGTAATAATACCGGCTCTGGAGATTCCCTGCTCGACATGGAGAAAGGCGGAATATCAGCGATACTGTTTGACCTGGACAACACTCTGGTGGACACAGCAGGAGCAGGACAGCTGGCCTTGCACAAGGTGGGAGGGAGTTAGAGAATGAAACCAATGAACATGGGATATCCAATTCCACAACATTAAATAGTACAAATTAAATAGCAGTATTATGTATTATAATCCACATGGGTTTTTTTAGTTATTTTTTAAATCAGGTATTTAAAAAATAATGATGTAAATGTCTTTTTTCCACAGTGGTTGTGGTGGAATGTAAGGGATTGTGGAAGCTGTAGTTCCGTGCCCTTAAACTCTATGACCTACCACAGCTCTTAAACTGGTTGCCATAAGAACCAGATAATAACAGGTGTATAACGCTGTTTGGCTTTTCTATAGACTTATTTTATTAGTCTTTATTTAGAATTTACTCTTCATTATCTTCATATTTTTTCTAGGAATTGTATTTTGTACTTTTATTTTAGTTGCTGTGATTTTATGGAAGTTTATTTTAGTTATCAGAATGGTTATAATGTGTTTGTTTGTTTGTTTGTTTGTGCATAAAATATACAGCTATATTACTTGCATCAATACAGAGCTCCTAAAGTACCATAAGTGATTTTTTTATCTTGTGTGCACAAGTTATTGTCTTGTGCGCACAAGTTATTATCTTGTGTGCACAAGATAACTTACTGTACAAATGAAACCAGGAACGCTGCCATGTTTCAAATATACTTGAGAAATCAACAAACTCGTAAAAGCTATAAACGCAACATTCCCCTGTGATCTTCACAGCACAGGCCTATCATACCGAGATTAACTTGTTCCCACAAGATAATTAGCCTGTGTGCACAAGAAAATATACCACCTTTCAGGACAATTATCTACTGCGCAAAAGATTATCACTTGTTTCCACAAGATAATTATCTTGTGTACACAATTTTGTAAATCACCTTTTGGGACTTTAGGGGCTCCATACATAAAATGTTATTTATTGAACATTTAATAATAATAATAATAATAATAATAATAATAATAATAATAATAATAATTCATCTTTAATTCATCATTCATCTTAGTTGCTTTATCCAGGTCAGAGTCACAGTGAATCCACAGTCTATCCCAGGAACATTGGACATGATGCAGGAATACATCCTGGATGGGACACCAGTACATCACAGGGCACCATGCATACACATTCATACATTCACACCTAGGGACAGTTTATAGTCACCAGTCCACTTGCTGCCATGGTTTTGGGATGTGAGAGGAAACCTGGAGCAAACCTACACAGGTAGAACATGCACAGAAATTCTGTGCAGGCAGTAACACAAACCCAGGATCCAAACTGGGGACTCTGCAGCTCTGATGATGATAATAATAATAATAATAATAATAATAATAATAATAATAATCCACAGCTCAAGTGTCCCTGGTTCAATTAGGCAGTAGTCCTGAGCTCAGGTTACTGTCTTCGCAGAGTTTATTCTCGTATGGGATTTTTCTGGGTTCTCCAGTTGACTTTTGTTCAAAACCATGCAAGTAGGTAGATTGGGTACCCTAAGTTGCCCATAAGTGTGAATGAGTGTATGGGTGTGCATGGGGCCCTGTAATGGATTAAGGTCACCGACGGGGTGAATTCTCCCAGTTTGTACCTAGTGCTACCAGGCTATCAGGGCCTGCAACTCTGACCAGGATAAAGCAGTTACTGAAGATGGATGGGAGTTACTTGTAAAGGTTACATGAATATGTGAGAGGTGTAAATTATATAAAAGCAGGTGTTTGAAAGTGACTTCTGATCACGTGTCATCTTGCTTAAGACTCATGTCTCATCCTAATTTATTGTTTGTTCTTCTCTAATAAGAGTTCCCCTGATCCATCATAAACAGTAAAGGTTGACAAATTTCAGCTGAAGACATGGGAGAAGGCAACAGCAGGCAGGATGTGGTTTCCACCAGCACAACATGAAATTATTTCTGGTGGCATTTTAGTGCTTTATTTACAGTCTGCTGTCCAATATTTTTACACTACAATCTCCAGAATTCTTGATAGCTGTTTGTCTAGCTTTGTTATATGTAGCATGGGAAAGGTGAACAAAATATCAAAGTAATTATGGACAAAATAGCATTGTGATTATCACTCTACACGTAATAAACTGGGGAAACCTTTCTGTATCATCGTTAAAGACTATTCTACATTTTTTTTTTTTTTTTTTTACTATGGCTGGTTTTCCAATAGCAGTAATATAAGGGCACAATACTGTAATATTTTACAACCCTAATCGTATTCTTTCCTTCATCCAAAAGTTTTAATTACCTAAATATTAGCCATAATATGACTTACTAAAACTTGCATTATAAACCTGACAGGTATGTGAGCTATTGAGAAGTAAGCTGAAGGACACAAACCCCAGCGATATTTGTAAGCGGTTTGCCCGTAAACTTCACGAGGAAAAGTTTGACCTGTCTGCAGGCATAACAATAGATGACGTTCGGATAAATCACTGGCACCAGGCCCTGCAGGAAGCAGAAAGTGTGGATCCTGGCCGTGCTCTGGCCTCAGACTGCTACTACACTTGGAAAACCACACGTCTCCAGGCTCTAGCATTATCTCCTGAAGTTTTAGCCTTGCTGCAAGAGCTCAAGCACTCATACAAACTGCTGCTGCTGACTAACGGTGATGCCCAGACACAGCGGGAGAAGCTGGAGGTGGTGAAATGTGAAGGACTCTTCAGCGCTATGGTGGTAGGAGGAGAACATTCTGAGCAGAAGCCTTCAGTCTCTATTTTCTCACACTGCTTCGAGCTGCTGGGAGTGAAGCCACAGGACTGCATCATGGTCGGAGATTCACTGGACACAGATATCCAGGGTGGATTTGATGCAGGGGTTCGAGCTACAGTGTGGATTAAGAAGAGCACAGACGCTCTTCCAGAGAATAGTCTGACTCCTGATTACACTATTCGCTCTGTGCTGGACTTGCCTAATGTTTTAGCCAAGTTGAAATGATATTTAAGCTATAGCAGTAGCCATATTTTAGTTTTTGAACATATTTGTGCACAGTCAATTTTATAACTTTTACCAAATTTGAATAAACACTATTACAATGTTAGAGTTGCATGACATTCATGTTTTCATTTTTTTAAATAATAGTTTTATTGTAATAATCACACAGATGGGGGCAATGTGATAATATATCGATACTGTGTCACGTCACAATACCTTTTTTAGACATTAGAGATCTTCAAAAATGCTAATCACATTTTACTCAGTAATGGATTAGCAGGTGAGTAGATGTTAAACCTTATCTTCTTAACAACAGTGTAATTCTTCCTCCTGTTCAAGTTATTTTTGAATGAAGAAGTTATTAGACATGGATTTTAAATTCTTATTTTAAACGTGACAACTGTTGTTTTTCCTCAGGTGAATTATATCAGGTGGTATATTGTATAGTGAAAATGTATCACAGTGATTGTTTTTTGGCCTATTATCCACCTGCAATCACACATTTCTTAGCAACCAGTAATATACTGCAGGTTTTTCATGTAAGTAGTTTGAAGAAATCAGAGTCCACTCGACTCTAGGACCACTGACCTCCAACTAACACCATGATGTAAGATATTTTGTATCCATATTATACAAAAAAAAAAAAAAAAACCTCAGACACTTTGCTGTGTTTAAGTTCTGAATGTCCGTTTTAAACAATTCATGAAAAAAAAATAACCTACAACAGTGCCTCAATATAAAAATAGCATTATATCAGTTACCAACATTGACATGTATATTGTCTTCACATGACAAGTGTGACGAGCAATAGTCTGAAATTATGATCCATGAGCATAATTAGTGCTGCATGTTTAAATACAGACAGTAAATCTACTTCACATCTAGTTTAATTTTAATGTTCATTGCCGCCAGTTCGGCCACAAAGTAGCGGAACACATAGGGGACAGCCACCGTGTCAATGGCATCACTCTTCTTGCACAGTGAGCAGATTGTGTTCCGATGGCGTGTGGTTGACCAGTGCGGGGGCGGCTTCTCCAGCAGTGGAGACAGTAAACTGCCACAGCGTGCGCACACCTGAGCCACGGATCGATCCGAGCAGTTAAACAGGCGATCGTGCAGCAGGAAGGACGAGCCATGAGCCAGCAGGGCATCACGCTCCATTTCACCGAAGCGGATGCCACCTTGCACATTCCTCCCTCCAAGTGGCTGATTGGTCACTTTGTCCCTCGCTCCCGTCGTCCTCACCTGGAACTTGTCAGAGACCATGTGGCGCAGGCGCTGGTAATAAACCACACCTACAAAGATGTCAACCTCCAGCTCCAGTCCGCTCAGTCCTGAGTAAAGGCGCTCGGTGCCATAATAATTGTATCCTGCCGCCTTCAACATGGCACCAAAGTACTCAAGGGCTGAATTGTGCTCAGAGAAGGTGAACGGCGTGGCGTCATGGCACAGGCCATGCAGCGCTGCCGATTTGCCCGCCATGCTCTCGATCAGCATGCCGATGGTCATACGTGATGGAAAGCCATGCGGGTTGAACAGGATGTCAGGGGTCATGCCACTCTCGCTGAAAGGCATGTCCTCAGCCGGCCACAGGCGACTCAGGATGCCCTTCTGACCATGCCTGCTGGCAAACTTGTCTCCGATGGTGGGGTTGCGTGGTACTCGCATAGTAATGCACACACGCTTGAAGCGGCCTGTTCCTGCGTCATTGCTGCATGCTTTGATGTTGTCCACCACACAACTCTCCTGACTCCTGAGAGAAACAGGGATAGCAGCAGGAATTAAATAGTTTTTGAATTGGACAATTTAACGCTATTGTACTGATGTTTTGAAATGATGTTTGTTTAAATTTAGCTTCTTAGTGAGGCAAAGTAATTACATGATGACTGACAATATAAAATGATTTTTAATTCGCAGTAAATGATAGTGATAACGTACTTGTAGAAAATAACATGGCTCTGGCCTGTGTTGAGGTTGATGTAGCTATAAAAAGGGTCTCCATGATTCAGCTTGGTTCCTATAGGGGGGAATCCATCTGCATCGAGCCTGCCAGACACTTTAGGGTCACCAGGTTTAATCCCAAACACAACGCTGTCCTCACCTTTGACCTTCTCTGATAGGTCCACTATCTCAGTCTTATAGACAGAGCCATGGGCAAAACCACGCTCCCATGATGACTTGTTCACGATCTGGACAAGAAATGGTATATAACCATGTGGCATACTGATGACGTAAGTTGTTTACAATGTTTAGCTAAATGCAACTAACTACAAAAACTACCAGAAAATAATCAGTACTACCACAATTAAAGACAATCAATGCTGACCATTGCATCTTCCATATCGTAGCCTGTATAGGAGATCACGGCCACTATAGCGTTTGTGCCAATAGGGTAGTTGTCTATGTTGTAGTGGTCGTACATGACAGGACGGACCAGAGGACTCTGGGGGGTCTGTAAGCGATAAAGCTTATTATCCGAGCGATCCTGATAAGAGTGCAGAGGGAAACCCATAGTTTGTTTACCTGCACACACAAAGGTGAGAGGAAAAAGTGGGAAACTTTAACATTAAAATATTTTTAGACATCAAACATTATACATTTTTTAAATTTAGTTGGAAGGCTACAGCACTGTTCTTTTCATATACTATTAACAGTGTCAGTGTACCAATAGAAAAGGAAATCCATCTCTGGTAAAGCTAGCAGACCTGGTATGGTAGCGCAACCTTACCCATCTGGCACTGGTACATGTTCCTAGGACTCTGGTTATGGTCTGAGAAGGGGATAAAGCTAGCCACAACACTTAGCATGCTGTGGGGGAAGAGCTCCTGATGGGTGGTGACACCATGTTCTATCTCATCCTCAAATATCCCCACGTTAAGGTAAAGCTGAAACACAAAAGCACAAATGCTGACCCAATACGTTATGCTTCCATTATAAATGTTATTTAACAATTATTCGCCGAAGGCAAAGTGAATATCAGTGAATAATAACCGAGA
>JAOTRR010000043.1:23167046-23198190 GCA_028570945.1 Gogo arcuatus | reverse complement strand
AAGGTCTAGGAGAATCAGGACAGAGGAGAGGGAGGCAGCACGTGCTGCATGAAGCACCTCACTAACGGAGAGGAGCGCAGTCTCAATTGAGTTGTCCGGCCCGGAAGCCGGAAACTTAGCCCGCTCTAGAAGTATTCCGTAGCTCCTGTAGCCAACGATGAATGCACTTTTGTGTACATATGCTTATCAGTTAAGGTTGATCCTGCACACCATCAGCCTGCATTCTTGTGTAGTTTCATTGTCTCTTTCGGGGTTATGATGGAAATGGAGTGTCATTTACTTTAGTTGCCAGACAGGATCTGATGAAAACGAGCTTGTTTGGAAATCCACTTGTGTGTAAATGACTCGTCCAGGCTTCTGAATTGGTTTAGCAGCCGTGTTTATTGAAAGAAAACCTTAGTGTTTATGGCTCTATACGCTGAGTCCCAAGTCTTGTGAAAATTGTGCAGTGGTAGAAATCCATGTTAACAGCCATGGAATGAAATTATAGGGGCAAGTTGCTTATTGGTAGTTAATCACCATTGTCATTTAAACATCCGATCTTTTCATTTTTGCAGTAGAAGCAGCTTTGGACTTGTCTTTGGATTATACTTAGATTCATATAGTCTCTGCTGAGGTCTGGGGACATCGACTATTTTGGGCTCTGTTATGCAGATAATTGATTTTGGTGACTCAGAATAGCGGGTCATTGTTCTGAAAGTCCTCCATCGATCATAGCAGCACCAATTGCCCAGGTGCATTTCTGTCCAGATACAGAGCATCGATCCCTGTCTTGGTACTCGAGATTGAAGGTTCACTGGAAACTCAAGCTTCCCACATGTAATGCAATAATCCTGATTCTGAGAGCCACTTACTATAGAGCAGATTTGCTAAAAGCAGAATTCTGCAGTCTGGCTCCCTCAGGGAGGCTGTGAGAGATGGGAAGTGTCAGTGTCTGTAAACTGAGAGTGGTCTGATTGTAGCACAGGTATTTATGTTTGTCTATTCCTGTTCCTCTTCAGGGTCGCTGTGGTCTCCAAGTCATTTGAAGGACAGACTGATAAGACAGAAGAGTGGTACGGAACACAGTACAAGCAGGAGTCTGTATCTGATGAAGTCATTAAGGTGAGATGCTCTTCTCTTGGATTGCAAGTGAGATCAGTTAAACTAAGCTGGCTGATGTGATTGAAAAACATTTCTATCTCAATTACAAACCATTTTTAATATGCACACCAGCTCAGTTTTTCCCACTTTTACTACTGTTAAGTACATCTGGATGAGTAGACTTGTGGGTAGTGATCAAATTCTGATGGCTTAGTGCCAGTTTGTTTGCTGAACCCTATCACAGCTTGTTAAAAAACTGATTTTGGTCGATAATCAAGCATATTTTACTTTGATGTCCTGATCTAAATGCCACAAGGGAACGATTTTATTTTCAAAGTACTTTGAATGATGTTTTTAACAAGGTGCCACCACAAAAAGTTTTAGAATATTTATCACATGCATATCTGAAGCATCTCATTTAGTTGTTTGTAATTTTATTTGTTTTAAGTATTTGTTTATGAAGAAATTATAATACCTTTTAGAAAGGTATTGTTTTAATTATTTGTTTATGAAGAAATTATAATACCTTTTAGAAATGCTCTTGCCATGAAATAGCCGTAGTTGCTCACATGGCATTAAAAAAAAAAAAAATCACTCGCTCTCACTGATTTTGGTCAGTATAAGCAATAACAATAGAGTAAGGAAGATGCCATAATGTACAGTGGCTATCTAGGAAATGGACTTTTACAACCTTATTCTCTAATAATTCGCCTTTCCATTTGCCTGTATTTCTTGTTTCTTGTTTAATCTTGTCTCACTTCCACTTGGTGTGGCTTTTAAGCCAGATGTTTTCACTGATTTTATTATTCTGTTTCAGAACTGGCAAAATGCTGACCTCAACGGCAAGTTCAAACTGCCAATGAGGAATGAGTTCATCCCCACCAACTTTGAAATTTACCCTCTTGAGAAGGACTCTCCATCCTATCCCACTTTGATCAAGGTGTGTTTTTAGCTCCATTCTTTACCCTGCTTTCCAAAACCTTTTTGTTTGTGTAACTGATGGTTCCACACTCTTCACTTCCATTTAAATTCTGACTTTACTTTTAGTGCTTTTATTATTACTGCAGAAAGAGTTAGGAGGTGACCAGAGCGTGTCTTCTGTCTGCAGTGCAACCAGAACTAAAAATGTGTTCTCTTTCTATAGGATACTGCAATGAGTAAAGTGTGGTTCAAGCAGGATGATAAATTCTTCTTGCCCAAGGCCTGTCTAAACTTTGAATTCTTTAGGTAAGTTCTTATAGTGAATCACTCGTTGGGTTTTGAGACTTCAGCCATGACTATTATTGCATGCTAGAGTTGCTTGTTGGCACTTAGCGATTTGATACTTTTTTGATGTGTTGTGGTATTTTATATCATTTCTGAAGAGGAGACAGCTGTCTGATTGCAATTTCATGTGTTTCACCCTGATTTATCCAGTGTATCTGATGGAGGGGGTGGAAACTGCCCTGGGCCTCTATAATGGTGTTAATCATTTAGATTATATTAATGGCCTCTTTAATTTACATTCAGTGCTTAGTTTATGTAATCCTTTTGTAAGTTAAGTTTTAGGTTCTTGAACTCATCTGCTTGAACGTTGTGATTTTTTTCCCCTTTTTTTTAAAAACCCCTTTTCTTATTAACCCTTTCCACTTTTACGCAGCTTCTTTAGTTACAGGTGTTGCAGCATCGCTCAAAGGCTGCAGGGGAAAAAAAATTCTGATGAAATGCAGAAGTCTTGGCTTTATTACTAAAGTGTATCAGTGACGTATGTTTGGATTGATCACTGCTGTTGTCTCCACAGCCCCTTTGCGTATGTGGACCCATTGCACTGTAACATGGCATATTTATACCTTGAACTTCTTAAAGACTCCCTCAACGAGTATGCATATGCAGCCGAGCTAGCTGGCTTGAACTATGACCTCCAAAATACCATCTATGGGATGTATGTAAGTATCCAGATTACCCTCATTGCTCTCATTTTACATCCCTCTCCATGACCATCATACCACCATTACGTTACCCAGCTGTGCAAAGCAATTTGCCCTTCTCTTCTCTCACAAAGGCCAGAAGGCCAGATGGTGGTTTGAAAGTTTTATGAAGCTGGTTAATGTCAGTATTTATGTATAAAGCCATACATTTAGTGTGCTGTATTTGCGATCTGGTTATCAGTTATGGGATTTCTATTTAGTTGACTGCTCTTAGGTGGCTGAATCAGGTTATATAAATAGTTGTTTTAAACAAATTAATAAAAAAAAAAAAACTTTCTTAGTACTGCCATACAAGATTCTGACCACTTTTAACCAATTAACCTGTGTGCTAAGCTAGCTAACTTAGCTAATTGTTACTGATTAACTAAAGTTTGTGTTATTTTGGTGAGTTTGCCTACTGTCAAAAATCTCTGAGAATATGAGGTGGTCAATTGAGATGCTGATATTGAAATCCCAGTTTTGTCTATCTGTGACAAATGCAAGCTATAATCAGATAGTAAGCTGGCTAGCTATTTGGAATGCCAGAAAGACATGGGGGTGTTTCCAAAGTGTGTATTAATGTATGTTTACACATGTTTTACAAACTCAGGAAGGCTGATTAATTTGATTATTTACCAAATTACCTGATTAGTTGAATGAAGTGTGTTGATAGCTGGGGAAAAAACAAAAAACATTAAAATATGCAGGACAGGAAGTACTCCAGGACCAGTGCTGGGAACCTGTGGGGTAGATGGTTGTTTCTGCATTAGCCCTTGTTGGCTCTGCCAGTGTTGAGGCTGCATATACATACTCTTAGAGGGACGTTTTTCCCTCCTTCTCTGTCTGTCTCTTTTTTTTTTTTTTTTTTTTTTTTTTTTTGCCTGTTCTTTTCATGTCATTCATGTCTTTTGTTTTGACAGTTGTAAGTCACCCTGTTCCAACAAACATGTCTCTCTTTTTTTTTGTTTTGTTTCTTTGTTAGTCGCTACCTATATGCAGATCCCCTGCACTGCAACATGACGTACCTGTTTCTCAGGTTGTTGAAGGATGATTTAAAAGAGTATACATATGCAGCCCGCCTGGCAGGGCTGAGCTATGGCATAGCCTCAGGAATGAATGCCATCCTTGTAAGTATGGCACGTCAGCTAACCCATCATGTGTGGCAGGGCAAAGGTGTAGGGATGCTTGAAGCTTGGTAGTGTGCTAAATTGCTTTTATAAATCCTTTGCTTATGTCTTTGTCAATGCGTAAAAGGTACGTGGTGAAACCTTAACCATCTTCACAGGCTGAGTGGATGTGTCCAGCCCTGCGTAATGATGACGGCTCCTTTGCACACAAGCTTCTGTTCCACCTTATGTGACCTTGTATCGTAGTTTGACATGCTGATGTATAGCGTCCTTGTTTAAAGACAACTTGCAGGGACAGCCAGTTTCATTCCATCACTCATTTTCAAAAATGCACCCATCAGTACAACCTCACCAACCAGAGGATGTTCATTTACTTAATGAATGTCACCTGCTGATTGGAGTCTTGCCACATTGGCTGCCATTTTATTATGTTTACTCCGTTAGACGTCTGGAAGTCCTTTAGATTAGGTTATGGGTAATAGTCTTTAGAACATAGTGGTTGTTTCTGTAAAATGGCCATTAATGTTCTAATATATTTGCTGACATGAGCTATGACCTGACGATGCACAAAGTTTGGTGAATGTTTTACATTGATGGGTTTTTAGGTCTGCACTCGTTAATATTCTGGGCTTTTGTAGAAATTTATATAGTATGCTGGTTTTTGTAGTTATTAATTACCTAAGCTATTAAATTCACTTTCTTTTGCCCTGTCTTTTTGGTAATAAATGCCTGTAGAACACACTGGCTCATCAGAGTTGTGTATAACAAAATTTGATTGTAAAATGAATCTGCATACATTTCACTGTCCATATCAGCATTCTGCCCATTTTGTTTTTGGTTTATATGTATGACCCAGATTTGGATGTTCTCACAGAGTAAAGGTCTTTACACGTACAGCGCAACACGAATAAACGATGCGAAAGTGTGAAAAAAATCGTTGATGAATTTCACGCAGCATTAATATTCACATTGAACGTGACACGATTATGTGAGCATTCCACAAAAATATGTGACTATGGAGTCGACAAGTGGTGATGAGCTGGTGCATGTTCTTTTACAAAAAAAGGCGGGGAAGAAAACTTTGGGTGCATCCTATCCTGAGCAGTAGGAGAAAACGCGGGGAGTTTCACTGCTTGTTTCTGAGACTGATGGTAAGCACATCATGCTGTAACATCCTGTAACAGCACATCACAAAGTAGGCTACGGACCATGGAGTGTACACCCACCATTTTCATTGCAGAGCTCCTCTCCTATTTTTTTTTCCAGACATTGTCTTAAGTCGTTATCTTTATGAGTTTTGTTGCCTTTGTCAAACAGTGCTGGGTTTTGAGCTGCAAAATGAATGAGAGGCCCTGCCATGCCTGCAGCAGTGTGGTGATGAACCTGCTGGCAAAAAAAAAAAAAAAAAAACCTTTGCTTTTTTGCACACGAACATTCGCCTTTGATGTGAAAGTGTTCATTTACGGGATAGTTGTTTGAAAAAATAGATTGTCATGAAAAAAATCGTAATGATAAAATCATGCTGTATGTGTAAAGACCTTCAATCTGAGTGCAACATTTTACAAGCATTCTTTGTGGCTAAAATATTTGGCTTTTTGATATGTTGAACAGTGTAGCCATGGGGACAGGATGAATTTGGGTACCTTTCAACAGATTTTTCAGGTCGTGTCATTCATTTGATGACTGATAGGATTTCAACCAATTGATGAATGAGTAACTTGGAGGTTGGTCAAGACATGCTTATATGATGATGCTGTTTATAGCATGTTGGCAGCAGTGTTGCTAATTCACCAGTCTAATTCACCAGCTAATTAAAAACTAACTCTTTTAACCCTATAAAGTTGATGGACGCGCTATTGATGCTATTTCTCTGAATAAGTCAGGGCTAGCTATCGGCGCTAGCCGCCAGGCTGGTTACGGTCACTAGCCGTGGGGCTTTCTAGTCTAGCCGACGAGCTGGCTAACAGCACCTAGCTGAGAATCTCCCTAACAACGGCTAGCTGAGGAGACAAATTGGAAAAGATGGCTTAGAGGTAAAAGGCTTAAGAGAAGCAGACATAGTATTTTGTTACCTTGGTTAATTGTGGTGTTATTTTAGTGATTATCAGGGATAAAGGTTGAGAAACTGTCTCAATATGTCTTGAGCTTTACATTTACATTTCCACTATTCAGGTAACAGCACAACTCATATGAATTACATTGTTAGTTTATATATGAAATCATCAGTATTCTTCACAAGTGGGATAGTAATGCATCACAAACCAGATCATGAAGTTTAAACCTCACAAAATATTTAGACATTGAGTATTATGACTTGCATACTAAAACGGTGTTCTGCCTACGACTGTCTTCCAGACACAAAAACCGATACTTCGAATGTTTATAAACTCGTCACCTTTATCATACACGTCTAAAGTAACCATATATGCAAAACTAGATCATTTATCACATGCATACAGAATTTAGTCTGCATGATGTAAGCATGAGTGAGAATCTAAATTTGATATGTGAAATGATGTAATGTAGTGTGATGTGGCACACCAGTGGGGTGTTAGTTTATTACACATTTGCTCATGAAGGTTAAATTTCACAAAACGTTTAGAATTTGAGCAATACGAGTTACACCTAAACCGTGTCCTTGTAGTTGATACGCAAAAACTGATACGTCCAAAGTTTAAAACTCTTTTTTTTTTTTTTTTGCGCACATGTAAAGTAAAGGCAATGTCTGAATGAGGTTTTACATGCATTTTACCATTATATATGGCAGTAAAGAAAATTTGTCAGATGCATATTTACACAGCACATGTATATTATATTATAGTTTATAATATATATAATATAATTTATTATAGGTTATAGTACTATTGCAGGTTACATGAACAGGTGAATTGTGAAGATTGTCAGTGTATGCAGTCATTGAGCATACTGAGATTTATATGTTAAAAGGTTTTCCTTTTTCTTGTTTTGTTTAGAATAATGACACTTTGTTTTCGCACATGACTGTGAATTCAACAGTAATATTTGTTTGTTTACCAGTACCTCAGCAAGTGATTTGGGCAAGATGTGTGGTGTAGCTGGGAAATGTTAAGAAATTGTGCATAATACTTTTGCCACTTTTATAAGCAAGGGCACAGCAGAGAGTTGAACCCCACTCCAGACAAGGGTCGCCATGTCGGTTTATGTGATTTAGAACATGTTAGTGGTGTTAATTCACTGATGTCGGGAGGCATTTCGCATGCTTCCTAAAAAACAAACTTTTAATTGTCGTGTTGTGTTAATCTGGTGATAGCACCGGAGGTGCGAGGGCCTGTCATCGCCACTTGTGGCTGTACATCCAATATTATTTTTACACGATTGTTGAGACTACTGAAAAAAGCATACCAGCACTCAGGATGTTCTCTTTTGATAAGCCATTAAGAAAAAGCCAACAGTCAGCTTCAGCCATAGGACAAATATCAGTTGTGGTCAAATCACTGTGTTTCAGTGAGTTCATGAAACTGTTGCAGACTTGTTTATCATTTCTTACACTTGATTTTACCTTATAAGGGCAGCTCTGTTCACTGTTCCATTTGTGCTCATGATGGCTCACTGGTTTGTTGCCATATTTGTAGAAAGTGTAGAAGAACATTCTGTTCCAGTAGGGCGGCTTCCTTGATTAACTTGCCAGTCTAACACACTAACTCTGTAGTTGGAACTGCTCATGCAGACCACATTAATATTATTACAGCAGTGTTTAGGCATAAAAAAATAATTATTCAGTGCCACTGTGGCAGCTTCAGTGTGTCAAATTGATGTGAAGTGTGATTTCATGGTTAGCTAACAATCTATAAATTGTTTGCAGTTTTAAAGTTATTGAATTGCTGAAGTGTGGTTTAAGGGAAGTCAGTCCTGTGCAGGTGAATAGTGAATGGCATCTGTGTGTTATGCTGAGATTTTGCCATCTGGTTGTATTACTCTCTGCTTTGCATGCTTTTCTTTTACTGCCTTGATTATTCATTATCTCAATAGTGGTATCGTGTTCATAATTATTAACACGCTCCCACTTCCTCCACGGTTGGTTGAGATCAGTTCTTAGCTCTGTGTGTGGGAGTAAATCTCTTGGGGTTCTCCATGTAAAGACTGACATTTTAGTGAATAAAATGATTATTTTCTGGACCATGTGCCAGACTGGGGCTTGTGGGGCTGTCGGGCGTCACAGCTAGTTTCACATTCAGTGTTCATCTCACAGTGCTATACTGAGCAGTGCTCCTATACTCTCCCAACACTTTAAGTGGATCTGCAAGATTTCTGATCTAACATTCTGTCTCTCTACCACAGCTCTCGGTAAAGGGCTACAATGACAAGCAGCACATACTGCTGAAGAAGATCATTGAGAAAATGGCCACATTTGAGATTGATGAGAAACGCTTTGACATCATCAAGGAGGCGGTGAGCAGTGCACACATCTTAGAATCAAAATCCTCCTGTGTGGCGCAACAGAAAAGCGTTCGCCCTATCATCCGGAGAGTTTGAATCCCGATGATACCACAGCCATCCGTGGCCGGGAGTGACCTGAGAGAGGGATGGCAAACCCCTCCCCCCTCCATCAATCACAGTGACACTAACCAATCATGGATGTCTGTGAGCTCATGCGTGCAGAGGTGGGAGGGCCCCAGCTTTCCCTTCCATTTCTGATGTTGCCTGAGCAGCAGTTCGAAAAGATGCAGTGGGGTGGAGCCTTGGAGAAAGCATGTGATAGCCTCAGACCTCCCTGGGTGGTAGATATCGTGTGATAGGGGAGAGCTGTCTGGTGGGAGGGGAATTGACCATGACTAAATTAGGGAATAAAATCCGGGAAAAATCTAATCCTAATGACTTTTTTATTAGAATTAATTCCTTGGGTTAAAAGCTCACAAAAAAAGCCAAAATTTAAACTATTGTACACATTTTAATAATGTACCTATTTTTATTAGGATGTTTGTAAAATTATGCAAAGCAAATTTAAAGGAATCCCTGACTGTAAAAAGGTTTGAGAATCCCTGCTTTAAAGATCTTTCTCTGACCTTATCCTGGTCACATTTGATTTCTCATGCCTTTAATGTAATGCTAAATCTCAAAAGCTTAATCTTATGTCTGTATGTTATATTTTTGTAGCCATAAAATAACACCATAGCTTTAGGTTTTAGTAACCCGATGACTGTGTGTTAGTGTTGAACTGGAAATCCTGTCTAACATTTTAATCTTGTTCTACAAACTGAATAGCCTACATAATTATTTTATCTGAAGGAGCTTTGCAGCAATTCTGGCTTTGCTGTATTTTTTATGGGATCTTATGTGGTCCGTTTGCAGTATATGAGGTCTCTAAATAATTTCCGGGCGGAACAGCCTCACCAGCATGCCATGTACTACCTGAGGCTACTCATGACTGAGGTGGCTTGGACCAAAGATGAGCTCAAAGAAGCACTGGATGGTGAGTTAAATGCATGCATTCACATCCACATAGTTGCATAAGTATGCTGGTGAGGATGAATCATTGATATGAATAGCGAGATAGTTAGTGATGTTAATATGCAAAGTTTAGAACTTATTTACATAACTGTACTTAAACCTAACCCTAAATATGGCACATTATGCAACTAATTAATAATGTTTTTTGAGACTTGTTTTTCTGGATGATTCAGTGTCTTGAAATTATTTATTTTTGGTGAAATGGGCATTTCTGAAGATAAGACACACAATTATTTGCCTTTGGCTTCCACATGGAGCAAAAAAATGTGACAGGAAAATTGCTCTTATAAACTCTGGACAGCTCCATGCCTTGTGAAAGGCTATGGGGCTGTTTTGCATTTAGAAGCAGATGTTTCACACATCATCAATTGTCTTATGATTGCTCTCCATTTCTTCCTACTGTTCCCTTTGCCAAGGGCTGTCATAATGTCTTTAGCTGTTAGTCAAGATCAGATTTCTCCCTCTGTTCTGTCCTTATGTGTCAATCTCTCTCTCAGTCTTTTGCTCTTAGGTTTGCTCTTATACTACTATATAAGTTCTCTCTTTCCTCCTTTCTCATTGTCTTCCCTGGTTATGAGCTCTTCCTGTGTCTTGTTGATGCTCATCTTGCACTACTTCAGTCACTCGGCTCTGTCTGAATCTGGGTCAGATGCTGTGTGAATTTAGAGTGAACATCCTATGCCATGTGTGCACTGCTGTGAATTATTGTGTGTCGGAGAAAAAGCTTTGTCCGTTAATTAGCATGTATTAAGGCGTGTGCGCGCGCGTGCGTATACAAAGTAATGACACCCTGTTTTGCTGCTTTGCCTAGATAATGTCTGAGAATGGCTCAGTGATTGATTGCATATGTCTGAATCTATTTCAGATGTCACACTGCCTCGCCTCAAGGCCTTCATACCTCAGCTGTTGTCACGGTTACACATTGAAGCCCTGCTGCATGGCAACATCACCAAACAGGTTGGTTTGAAACCTGTGAAGGTTGATTGTGTGTGTGAGAGGAGGTCAGAAGAATGAGTCTGTTTTTCACTGCATTGCAAAAGGTCTCCTGAGATGTGACTGAGACATGCGTTCATCCCCTAATCCAGATAAATAAATAAGTGTTGGGCTCTACTGCTGAAATGCTGTGTCCTCTAACTTAAGTACCCCAGCACGCAAAAACCGGATGTTTAAATGATGAACAACTCCTGGGTGGCTGATTATGAATCACATTTGTTAACATAGGCACTACACTTTTCTTTTTTTTTTAATTTAAAACACAGTGCTTGTAATAAAAACTGATTCAGAAAGTGTAAGCGCTCAGTTTGTGATCTCATCAAGCCCATCATGTCCAATATGGCCAATATTAGTGGTGAGTAACACTGATTTTATTATGATAAATCTTGAAATGTTTGGCTACTGTTAAGTAAATCACTGAATGTCAACTCTCACACATACATTTTATGGCCAAATGTTTGTGGACACCTATCAATCACTCCCATATGTGCTTGTTAACCATTCCAGAGTTGATTCCTCCCTTTGCTGTCATAATAACTTCCGATATTCTGAAAAATACTTTCCACTAGATTTTGGAGCGTGGCTGTGGGGATTTGTGCTCATACAGCCACAAGAGCATTAGTGAGGTAAGGCAGTGGTGTTGGGTGAGGAGGCCTGAAGTGCAGTCAGCATTTCCAGTTCATGTCAGAGGTGTTCAGTGGGGTTGAGGTCAGGGCTCAGTGCAGGCCATTTGAGTTCCTTCATGCCAGGACATTGTCATATAGGAACAGGCTTAGCCTATTAGTTCCAGTGAAGGGAAATTGTAATGCTAAAACATACAACTGCATAGTATGAATTTGTATGTTTCCAACTTCGCAGCAACAGTTTGAGGAAAACCCACTTATGGGTGTCCACAAACATTTGGCCATGTAGTGTATCTGACAAATGCGAGCTGGTTTGCCAGCAGTTAACCAGCATTCATGGAATGGCAGGGGCAGATTTTCTGATTTGCATATTTCTGCTTATTTGTATATCCCAGTAGTTTTAATGTTCATTGATAATTGTTGTGATGAGAATTGACACATTTTCAGGATACTTTTCTGCCTCAAGTATCAGAAGGTTGAGGTTTGTAGAAAAAGAAAATCTAAAATGGTATACATTTATAGTTCATAGATTTATGAATTCTTTTTCAGTGGTTATTTGTGACAAACCGATGGGTAATTGTATAAACTGATTTTAATTGAGGCCAATAATTTGATCAGTTACTATATTTGGATGTTCACTACTTGTGAGCAGCTTGTGAATAATCGTCTACATCTGCGCCTGTTTCTGTAGTCTGCAATCAGTATGATGCAGATGCTGGAGGACACATTGATTGAGCATGCTCACACCAAGCCCCTCCTCCCAAGCCAGCTGATTCGCTACAGGGAGGTGCAGGTGCCGGATGGTAAGTGCTGGAAAGTCTCTTTCCCCATGCACATCACACACTCTCTTTATATAACCTCACAGCAGGACACACGCAACCCTCACCCAAATTTCTAATGTTACTGGCTAATGCTTGTGTAACGTATCCTGTAGCTTTGTCACCGCCCCCCTCTAAGAGGTGAATGTTTCACAATCCAAAGTCAACATCAGCTAGACCACAAACATTTACTTTTCTTTAGCACAAAGTCTGAAATTGTGGATTTTCCAGTTTTGTAATTGTGGGGAAGTAGTTTGTTTCAAGAAAAACATTTTGCAGTAGGGTTGAATTCACAGTGGACAAAAATTATGCTCCTTGAATTGTTCACTATAACACCCATGCTGCTCTCTCTGTGAAGCCAGTGATGCTATTACTGTTTCTTACTCACTGCTAAAGCCTGTCGAAACTGTTCCTGCTTTAATATTGCATTTCTGCTGCTGGTTCTGAACTGCACAGGGTGCAGCGAAACAACAGAAAATGAGCACTTAAGGCAAATGCAATAGCGCACTTGGACTTTTATGGAAAGCTGGCTGTTTCCAGTGCTAGAAGTTTACTAATTGCTCATTATAGTTTTGATTAACCAGAGCCATCATTTAAGGTCGCTTGTTGTATTGTCTTGAAAATTGCTTCAGAGTCCTATAAAATGTGTACAAAATGTCCATGATTTATGTGTCTGTTTTGTATTTTTGTATGTTTGTGTCATGACTCCTTGTCTAAGTCCAGTTCTCTGTGGTTATCAGGTGGCTGGTATGTGTACCAGCAGAGGAATGAGGTCCATAATAACTGTGGTATAGAGATTTACTACCAGACAGACATGCAGACCACACATGACAACATGTTGTTGGAGCTCTTCTGTCAGATCGTCCACGAGCCCTGCTTCAATACCCTACGCACCAAAGAACAGCTGGGTATGTCACACACACATGAAACCAGTGTATATTGGGACAGCTGGAACAAATTTCACTATTCAGATAACATTTGAATTGTATTGTGTATTCAAAGGCAAGAAAAATCCTCTTTTGAATGTTGATAACCGTGTTATCCTTTTAGTCGGTCTTCCCTTTGAGCTCAGTCTCTCTGTTCCATCAGGCTACATTGTGTTCAGCGGTCCACGTAGGGCTAACGGCGTGCAGGGACTTCGTTTCATCATCCAGTCTGAGAAAGCCCCTCACTACCTCGAGTCACGGGTGGAGGCCTTTCTCAAGACCATGGAGAAGAATGTGGATGAGATGAGCGATGAAGCTTTCCACAAACACATCCAGGCCCTGGCCATCCGCCGCCTTGACAAGCCCAAGAAGCTGGCAGCTGAATGCGCCAAGTACTGGGGGGAGATCATATCCCAGCAGTACAACTTCGACAGGGGTGAGCAGCACACACTCGACCGTACTGTGTTCAACTAGACACACTAATATATGGAGTGGGTTTTTTATTTTTTTTTATTTTTATTTTTTAACTTTCAAAGCTGCTTTAAGATAAATAAGCAAGTGCTAATGAACTTCCTGAGGCATAGAGCTCGCCCATGGTTTAACATGATGCTTTCCCAAACAGATAATATTGAAGTTGCCTATCTGAAGACATTAACGAAGGACAACATTATGCAGTTCTACAAGGTAAGTTTCTCACATTCTTATTTGTAACAAAAGCCCAAATTTCTCCGAGTCACAGGCAATCTCCTCTATCCCACAGCAGTCTGTGAAGATCAAGGCTGTAACAGGTTTCCTCTAACTCACACTTCTTTTTTTGAATTGCGGCTCTCAGGGTAGCCAAACACACACAGAGAAACACACGAACCGTTCTCTTCTGTTTAGATGAGCTGATTTCCCTGTTGAGAGACCAAAGCCCCTTTCACATACGGAACCTGTTATTGTATGAAGTAAAAACAACACGGAATAGAAAACAAATTTTCATTCCCACTTAGTCTTCCATAACAGAAAGGCAACAGATATGTATTCCCACCTGACTGTATTTAACAGAATGCTATGGAGCACGAACCTCCGCGAGACGTGTGAACCATGCGAGACGTGTAATTCACAAGGCGGCAAGTTCATTGTTGTGAAAAGCCCAAGCTGAGACCTTAGCTAGTTAGCAACATGGCATGAGTTGAGCTGCATCAAGTCTCAGAGAGTTCTGTTTCTGAACATTTTGTTTTGTTCGAACAAAGGCTATTTATAACATTTTTGCTTATATTTGCTTTGCTTGTTGTTTTGAGTTTGCCGCCGATTGCTTTACATTTGAGGCAGTATGAGTAGTTCTGTCGCAATATCACTACATTTACGTCACCGCCAGCAACGTCACGACCAGTCACAACACGTAAATCTGATGGTACCTCTTCCCATGCTCTCATGTCGCTTTTCCATGTAGCAATCTCGTATGGCACGGTATAGGCACCAACCTAAATCTAGAATCATCCATGCCCTGGTTGAGTTCCTGTGTCCGTTTCCCAATACATATGTGCCTGTCAAATTGGAAGGAGTTATTTGGGGGTTGTGGGGTGGAGATATAATTTCCCTCAACACCAAAGTCTAATAGCAGTAGCTACAATGTATTTGGCCATTCAGTGGTATGTATTAATTCAAACTTCACCCATATATCCCAGTTTGTAACGCATGGTACCAGGGCAAGAAGCATAACCAAAGTATGTGAACATTACTTGGCAATGGAAACACTGACACGATATGGGACTGATTTTGTTACTGTACTGTTCTGTCCTGAGGAAGTTCGCTTTTAGGCTAGACAGCTGTGGCATCATCGGGATTTATGCTCTAAACAATTAGGATCTCGCCTAGAGGTGGAACTGTTTTTTCTCTTCCATGCTGATTGCTTTATTTACATAGAACAGAACCGCTCTGTTTCCCATCTTTTTATGTCTCAGCCAGAGTGCTGGAGTCATTGTTTTTGCATTGTCTGTCCGTCTGTGTGAGATTTTCGTTAGTGATATCTCAAGAATAATGGTTTGTAGGATTTATGTAGAATTATCACTAACCAGCAGATGAACTTTTAGATTTTGGAATTGATCCAAACAGGGTTAAGGTCACAGCAAGGTTAAGTATCTGAAAAAGTTTTTCTTCATTAGATTCTTTCCTGTTGTCAGTATGCTGTATTTTAAGGTTATTTCTGGCATATTGCTTAGTAACATGAAGGAGTAGACTTGATGAAGGAGGCATTCCTGTCCAGGCTATAGGCTACTTGTTCTCACTGTTTCTCTCTCCTTATTTTGCTCTACAGGATCTGTTATCTATTGATGCGCCTAAGAGGCACAAAGTGTCTGTGCACGTGCTGTCTAGGGAGATGGACTCCTGTAAGTACTCGCCCAAGTTTGTGTGTGTTGCCCATGTGGATGGATATCATTCAGATTGTTCAATAGTGTTTTGCTTGTTCTAATCCCAGGTCCAGTGGTGGGCGAGTTCCCAGCTCAGAATGACGTCAATCTCGCTCCTGCTCCTTCTCTGCCTCAGGTAACACACTTCCCTCATTAGCACTCATGTATGTGGGTGTAACCCATTTTCTGTTTCTGCACAGACATTCTGTATGTTTTGTGTTTACAGCCCGTGGTGGTCCAGGACATGACCGAGTTTAAGAGGAGTCTGCCTCTCTTCCCTCTCGCTAAACCTCACATCAACTTCATGGCTGCCAAACTGTGATCCACACCATTTACAGAGCATTGCTGGGTTTGACCGAGGCACACAGCACCCCTGAGTTTAGAGCCAGTAACACCATCTTCTGGCCTTGTGTGTGTAAAGTAAGAATGACTTGGCAGAGGTGTAGCAGTGATGTCACCATGCTGGCTACACTGTGCGCTTACAGCCTAGTCACTGAGGAGCCATTTAAAATCACTTCACACACACAGCCGTTTTAGAGAATACAGAAATGATTTGATTAATCAGGAATAGTTCGTGTAGGTTTTGTGTGCTGACCACAGGGACATTTTATTTTTGTGTTTGCCTGATCATTATGATAGGGTTATATTTTACTTTTCAAACATGCTGGAAATATTTTCTTTACTGTTTCTTGAAGAAAGAATCGACATTTTAGCAATCAAGAACTTTTTTTCCCTATTTACCCAGAATCAAGGAAAAGCACTTATTTTCCCTTTGCGTGCAGGTTGAACGTCATCATTTCTGGATGCTTAGATTCACTTCTCAACATTTCCATTTTTACTCTGTTTATTACTTTTTCAAATAGATTAAGGAAAGAGGTTTCAGAACTGTTTTGTTAGTTTCAACAAGCTACACATTTTGCTTGCTTAAATCTCATCATGTAAAGTCATCACTGATGTGTTGATGGGTTTGCTGCTTTCTTCCTTTAATCCAACAGCTGTTAAAAGCCACCAATAAGGTAATGCGTGATGTGTTCATTTGAATGCCTCCTTTAGTTTTAGAACACTACAAACAGCACACAGTGTCTGTGTTAGTAGATATTCTGCTACATGTTCATTTACTAATCCTGAAGATTTGAGTTAATTACACTTTGATAGTGTTCAAACTGTACAGTGTATACAAATGCTGACTTTGGCGTTATCAGATTTTGGGTAAATGGAGAAATCAGGTTTACTTGCTAGAATGTTGAAGAGCCCATTCACCCAAAACTGGATCACTTTGAGTTTGAAAATGCTCATGCAACAAACTGTCGACACATGGTTTCTGTACCAGAAATATTTTGGCCTTGAGTAAAAAATATTTTAAATCCAGTGAACAGGTTTTAAAAATCTTGCATTTTATTTTAACTAGTTAAGTGTTTTGGAGGAGCTGTTTTAGGCTACTGAGTAGATAGGCATGATGCAGTTTTATCAGATTGCTTTCTTAAGGATCATAACTCAGTGATTTATGGCTTTTTATTTTATTTGAAGTTGAAGAACTTTAATAAATCATTTTTAAATATAATTTTCATTTTGGTACAATGTTTCTTGAAAAATGAGCATTAACTTTTTAGCGATATGAAGCCAAATGATTGAGTTACTGTTTCCACCTTATCTGTAGTTGGTGTGACATTTGTGTTGGTTTATGGGAGGAAAATCACTCACTGGCTGGAGATTTTTGGTTTCAGTTTTGAGCTCATGATTTAAGGAGGCTCAGATGTGAACATGGACACACTGTCATGCGCTTTGTGTGGTTTAATGTGACATAAATACGCACCTCATGTTAAGAGCAATAATATCACAGGGGCGACGGCGAGTGTCTTAAACCTGACGTCCGTCGTGTGTGAGGTCTCGATCAGGTCAGCCATGTTGGAATGTTAGGAAGCATTTCAGAGCTGTTTCCTGTGCATGGTGCATGGGATGATAGATAAGCATCTCTCAGGACTCCGCTAGCCTTGCCAAGCCTAACCACTGCACTGTTTTCTATTGATAGTAAAGCCAGCTTTATTTTTGACCTCCTGAACATTCTCAGGCCTGCAACTGTAATGCTGCATTTAGACAGAAATCTAGACAAATACTACAAAATGACTGCACTGGTGTAGAGGTACTCCTCCAAGGATCATAACCATACTTTGTTTTACTATGTTTATCCACTATGATTAGAAAGTTGAGATGCCCTAGTTTCTCAATCTCCAGATGTATAGTACTTCACTTTAGAACAGTTACTTTATCCAGTCCTTTTTTTTTTTTTTTTTTTTTTTAAACCAAAATCTGTCCAGCAGTATATAGTGTGGAATGTTTGGAATGGCTCTGTGAACCAGTTAATTAGAGGCAGTGTTTATAAAGCTAACCAATTAAATTTCCCCAACACACAAGTTTAGAGATTGAATGGGGGAAAAAATAAGGGAGTGGGTTTGCAAGGTGAATTTGTAACCAGCATAAGTTCAGCTATACAGCTAATTAGAGGTAAGCAGTATTTACAAGGTGACTAACATATGCATTAGATTTAGAAAAAAAAAATCAAACATGAGCACCAGTCAACCTGTGAACATTTTGCTGGGACGTAACACTAAAACCCCTTAGACAGATGTTTGGTCTTTGGTTCTGCTGCGTGTGAGACTGTCATGCAATTAAAAATGATCAAATGAATCCCGGATTGCTTCTTGTTAAAGATTTGCTATGTACTTTAACATCTAATCACCATCTTTCAAATGATCCACAGATAAAAAGCGCATCATTAACACCACTGTCATACTGGTCATCAGTTCTTTGGAGATTATGTAGTTTGAAATCAGACTGTCAAATATCCATTTCTAAAAAAGCTCATAACCCACATCATCAAGCCTTGGAAAAATACATTTATTCACAAACCAACCATAACTGTAAATTCAGAAGCAATATCTGTATATACAAGTCATATATTTATACATCACTGCTGCGTGTGTGGTGTTATGCTGAGCCAGATTTCTAACATTCAAAGAACTTGGACACAGTGATGAAATGACTTTTAGCTGGAAATGGCAATAACTAGTTGGGTAAGCCCATGGCTTTTATCAAACTTTAAGTGCATGAACAAAGTTATTCATTTTCTACATGTTTTCTGGATTAAATCAGTGTTAAGTGTATAACAAGTGCTGTAACTGGTAATATTAAAGCCTGCCAAAGCTGCTACTCAGCACTAAGGGCTGCGTGAGTGCATCAGGTTGTAAAAGCTGAGCACAGGGCTATCATCCTATACACTGCACTCAGTTAGTATTGGCATGCTGTTTTCCCAAGAAAAAAAAAAAAATTCCCCAAAATTAAAGTTGATGTAATACACTGATGGCTGTAGCAACAATTCCTCTGTTCTGACTATATATGTCTTATACAAGTGGCAATCACAGAAGTTAGTAGTGATCACATGGATAGAAAGTCACTTAAATCCATCATCCATTAAGCATAATGAATATCACTCAACATTCTGTATAATAATGTACTCAAGACATGTCTCCTGTAGTGAACCATATAAGCTCATTATTGTGCCTTATTTATTCCTCATTCCTTTGGAGACACTTTAGCTCCAGGAGAAAATCCAGCAGCAACCTCCTCACCCCATCAGAGGGAGAGGAGAAATTTCAGGCGTACCAGGGCGAAATGGATTAAACGCTTCCAGTTCAATGAGGTCAGGATCATGAAGAATGAGTGAAGGCTGGGACAGTGATTCTGGGAGAGTTGTAACACTGTCCATATGTCAGACAAAATGGCTTTTCGGGGAGCTTGATTTTCCAAACCACACGGTAATGCGATCACAGAGTAATCTTATGCAGGGGGTCATCAGGGGCTCAGTTTCTTTTAGATCATTAAAAAGCACCAGAAGTTTTGGAGATGTTAGTTCTAAAGAACATCTTAAATCTGACCTTCAAATAAATTATTCTTTAGAAATCATGCTTTTTGGGGTGAGTAAGGTGACACACAATCCCTTTTTGCATCTTCCCCATATGTTCATCATTGTACCAAACTAATGGAACATTTTACATTAGTCATGGTGCAGATGTGATGCACCAGCTCATAGCACCTCATCGTTTTTCAACTGAGACAGGTTTCTGGATGCACGTTAATACTAGTCTAAACTGAAAATACATCATAGGTTAACGTTTTAGTTTTAGACTTGCCGCAACATGCATCCAGAAACCTAGTGTTTATCGCCATTAAAATTTAATGTAGGCTGAGCACATGCTACTACAAGTATACATTTATACAGCAGTCACTGATTCGTTAATATCACTGAGTCAGCACATAGTAGTCACCAAAAGGCAATATTTCTAATCCATCTCACCAGTGTTTAAAAAAAATCAGTCATTTATTCACATAAAACTCTTAGAATTCCACATGTCCTACTCCTCATTTTAAAAATACACAACCTATAAAATACAGAAAAGAAAGAACCTCTCCCAGCTCTGATTACAACAGGGGTGAGGAAGTCTGAATCTTTACTCATACACATGGAGGGAGAGGGGGGGGAGAAATAATCACATTCTCAGGGAGAGAAAACTGAACAGCTTACGTGAATCAGAAATGCATAATGCAACATCCATCACTGACCACTCCTCTCAACTAAACATTCCTCAAGTCATAGCAGCAGCATTCATCTGTATTTTCTCTGCACGCATGAGCACACACACGGTGCAGGTGACATGGAGGCCTTGGTGATGTCTCAGTCTGTAAAGGGCTGTGGACATTCGCTCTCAGCTGCTCAAGCCTCGTCCTGCTCGGGAAAGTTGAGGATCTTGCGATGGGCCTGGCGGAGATACTGCTGCTGTTTGAAGTACACCTTAAACGCACCCTTAATGGCCACAAATGCAATTCCACCCTGCAGAAAGAGGAAGCATCATGATGCATTATGATTGCTTATGTACAGGACAGTGGTGAGATAAGTGTTATTTTTATTAGAGCACTGTCTAAATATTTCTTTAAGATCATTTACTAGTCCTATTCTGCAGTAAAATTGATCTTTACTGAAAGTCTAGGGCTGGGCAACATATTACGATAAATTATGTAAGGAATAAAATGGTGTACTGTAATAGGCAAGCAATCCACAATGGGGTGGTATAGTACAGACTGACACCCAGCGTAATTACTGTTACCACCCTGAAGTAGATCATTTTCCTCTTATACCAGTTACCTCTTTTTTTTTTTTTTTTAGCAATTTATAGTTATGTTGATGATGTGGAACGTCCATGAGACAAGTTAGTTCCTGTTCCATTGCTTATGTTATAGCAGCTAGAAACAGTTGTTTCGCACCAGCCTCTTATTTTCTTTCTTTTAAAGTTACTACAATGAAAAGTATGTCCGTTTCAGAGAAACCAGAAAGTGCAAAGCAAAGCCATGTCCAAAAACAAAGTTACAGCTTTACTTTTAGAAAGCGTGTATATGCTGGGGACTCCTTCCAAAAATGCTAAAAAAGAAAATGTGTCTTCTCACGTCGTCGTGTCTCCTTTACACATTTTTAAACATTCATTGCTGAATGCCTGCATGTCCTCATGCAAGATGACATGGTAGATGACCTGGGTGAGCATTTTAAAAATAAAAGTTTCCAGCCTACCAGGATGGTCCTCTGCAGGTTGGAGTTGACGCTGCTGAACATGAGCTTGCCCACGATGGTGGCGATGGTGGGAAACACCAGCGCTCCACACAGGATCCGAGTGGCTGATACATGATCGGCTAATGGACTTGCCTCAGCAGGGATTCTGGGAACTGGACAACCAATCCCTGCAAAACATGGGTGGTCCAGAATTAAAATAAATATGGCATCAATAGCTGGAGGTTGCATTTACTGATGGTGCTAATTATAATTGTGTTTAAGAATTTCGTAGTATGTCAGATAACTTGTCTGATTATCCAACCTGCAATAGTCTCAAGTATACCGTATAGGAAAGGTGTGATAGTGTGTGTGGAGATAAAGTGCTAACGTCTAATAAGCCTAATTATACCACAGTGCTGTTGAATTCTCAAATCAGAAAGTGTTGATTAATTTTCTAACAGCACAGCTCAGAGAGAAGCGCCACCTGTTATTTAAAATGATACATTTATGTTAATGCACTGGTTGTAATAAGTTATTGTTTCTATAGTAACAGCTCACTCACAGGGACTTGTATAGGAGAGCTACACAATCAAAGGCTAAAACAGATTTTGGAAAAAAAAAAAAAGTTATTTAACGAACATTGATATGGTGAAGCTTTCTGTGAGGGGATGTTTAACAATTATGAAAGGAGTTCAGTGTATCAGCGCTTTGTAACAGTAAGATTTTTGTTTCATGGTAACATGACCACTTACGATTTAGAACATTAAATGGAACTATAATAGAATTTCCCAAGATGTGCTGTTCATTTATGAATTATATTTTGTAATCACTGACAAATCACTGTGACATAATAGGAAAAACACTTTAGGACCTGCTGTTATAGGAAAATAATCAACAGTAATTCCACATCACACCACCCTGTTGCTGAATGTTTTCCTCGAACAGCACAGCCCATCATGCTTTTAAATCACTATGTATTAGATTACTACTACTTCTCCTCCTCATCAATAGTAGTAATAATATCAGCGGCATCCTAATCAACATCATTATTCTTCATAGCACACACTTTATTATACTATTGTGGTATGTAGGATGTGTAAGTATATATGAGGTCAGACGATGCACTTGGAGATTTGAGTTCTGGCTCATACAGTTCAATAAATGTGTGAAAAAATAATTTGCTCCCTTGACACTTCAATGCAAAACTCCACCACAGTTGAGAACTGATGGCTGATGTAAAGAAACCTGGGCTGTTTTAGACTATACGAGACAACAGTGAATTATTTCCCGTCAGACACTTACACAATCTGCGCAGCACTCTTTTGGAAATATTCAGCAAGAGTTAATGCAGTAGACTTTCTCCAGGCTGTTCTCAGGTTATTAGTTTAGATACATATTGTAAAGAGATAATATAGTCCAGAGCAGCATCTTTCGGGTTCAGCCCTATTCCAAATGCAGTGTTTCATACAGCACTTCCCAGCACAGATATTCTGTAAGCTACAGCAAGAAAACACAGAAGCAGACACTAACAGCAGGCACGGATAGGACTCTAACCTGGGAAGATACTGTTGAGGATCTGCAGCTTATTGGAATACTTCCGCCATAGACGCAGCACATAGTCCTCCCAACGTATCATCTTTCCCAGAATGAGCATGACTGGGATGGTGGGCAGTCCGATAAGGAGGAACAGTGGATCAGCCCTTTCCATCACATCCAGTCCCTCCTTATGGCCAACCACCTGTCAGAACAAAAACCGCCGAGTCAATTAAATCGTGCACATTTTCCCCCCTGAATGTGAATTTAAAACAGGTGTTTATCTGCGTGTGCTCACCTGCATCACCGTGACGGCTCCATATGTGACCGCTGTCCAGTAGATGGAGCCCACCATGATGCCAGCTGCAGCAAACGGGCATGCCTTGGAGATGAGCCTGTCTGCCAAGTCCAGCACATACACAATGGGCCCTGCAGAGACAGCGTTTGATCTAATTACTTCTCAAAAATTCTGCAGCAAAGACCTTTACTCAACAAATACATGACGCAGGATTTCACTTCTTCTTGACTGGGATTTTTAAGGTGTTCATTACAAATTACTTAACTGGACACTGACTGAACAATGAGTCCACTACATCCATATTAAAAGGACAGGTTTAGCACCACTGGTATTACATAAAGGACTAGAAAAAGATAAAAGGAAGAACCAGAAGACAGGGCATAGAAGGGTCTGCCTCTCCAGCAGGGGGCAGCAAATCATTTTCTGGCATTTAGCAGTTGGTTCAGTAGATTCCCTTCTCCTTGTTTACTAGCTGATGCTAAACTTATTCTACAAACTCCAGCCCTGGCAGGAAGCAGGACTGCACAGGTCTTACACAATCCAAACCTGCCGAAAAATACTATTAGAATTTATAATTAATGCTTCAGCACTGGGGCTGGGAACAGAACACAACCATCACTGCCACCACTATATATTACTATGTAATGAGCTTTTACCAGGATGATCTTAGAGAACTACTGCATTGTATTTTCACATGAGCTGATCATGTGAATATCAGGCACTCTCACTACTGCATTCTTCAGACCAATGGTTCCTAACCCTGTCCTGTGTAGTTTGTGCTTTCCTGCAGTAAGCTAACTGGTCGGAAATATGCGCTAATTAACATTCACTCAGGAAGGACATGCAGATGTGTTAGAGTACATTATGAGAAAATTGTCTGCCATTCATTACAGACACGTTACACTGTGATGATCTGAGTATTGAAGCAATGGAGAACCGGGGAGCCTGCTTCTCTCTAAATTCCACACACATACAATGGACGGTGAATCATTTCAAATGAAATGTAAATTTACTGGTACTGACTGCAACTGGGGTGAGGTTGATTGCCACTCCTTGATTGTCTATTATTACTTTGCAATTTATGCATAGTTATAAATGCCAATGGAAAACCACATTCACAGTGAAAGACCCCAACACTTCCTCCAATACCGTTGGCTGGAAAAATGCCATAATGCTAAAAGCTTACTTTTACAGTACTTTATAAAAGGTAGGATGCATTAATGAATTCAGAGCTACACTCTATATCCTTCACTTTCCTCCTCTCCCTCTCTGACTCATTGTCGAGCAGCTCAGTAAGACATGCCCTGCTACCAGCAAGCAACCTGATTTCCTCCCTCTATCCAAACATTTATAACCTCTTCATATGCTTTAAAAACAACAGGGTGTTTACAAACAGCACTAGCCTTCTCTTCACATATAGAAGTCAGGTTGGCTGGGAAAAGGGTACTGAAAGTTGACAAAGTATTTCAGTAAAGGTTTAACTCTTCAGCTAAATATTTCAGTAGCACCATTTTCAAAACTGAATGTATTTGAGGCAGGAAGAAAAGAATAGTTTCTCAGTCCAAGTCAAAGCAAGGACATGATGTGATTTACTGAAGGACAGAGCTGTTAATCTTACGCAGGCTGGTTTGAATGAAACTCTGGCTGCTCCTTCCCTTTAAAAAGCAGACCGTGTGGCACTGTTGCCATGGCACCGCAGACTGGCAAAGAAAGAACTGAGCGTTCCCGACACTGGCGAGTGCCTCCCTTTCAGTTCATATCCTTCTTTTCTCCTACAAATGGTGATAAAATGGCCTGCAGCTTCGCTGCACTCACATGCACAAGTTCACATTACAGGTTTAAGCAGGTGTTTTTCCAAGTACTGTCTACAGTGCTGCAATGACAGCTATTCTCACCGCCAGCCACAGTAAGAACACAAACATTCATCATGTCTAAGTGGCTAATTATTAGCGTTTACCATGAGTGTTCAAATAAACTGACCACTGCCATGAGTCACTTAATATATTGGTACTGGCACTGTCACTCAACTAGGAAATTATGAAAGCATGTGATTCAAAGTGGTAGAAGAGCCTCTCTTGCTGAATGATCCCACCCCCCCAAAAAGTGAATTTTAGCAAATGAGCAAACCTGTATTAGCCCACCAATAAGAAAAAGTGATAAACATGAAAACTCGAAAATACCCAAAGCCAACATTTGTTAATGTTAACGTGCTTGGAGAGAAAAAAAACCCCCATCAAATTTAATCTCCTAAGTATTTCTGAGCTCGGAGAGCCTTTGCATTAGACATTACCAATGCAGCCACTTTGCAGGGCAGTGCTTTTACCTGCCTGTACCAGTCTCATTAATATCCCCTCACTGGAAGATCCATCCATCTCTGATGACAGTGCAGGAATCTCTGCTTCTTTCTCCTGTCTAAGCATTACAGCATGGCACTGTGGGGAGGCTGGAGCCCTCCTTAATGGCTACTGGAAAAAGGAAAAGTTGAGCTATTCGTTTCTACTGCCGGCCACAGTTTCCATAATTAAGATGGTTTTAAAAAGTGGGTGCAAAGTGAGCCACCCTGAGCTCCCGGCCTATTGGAAAAAGTGTTTCTAGCCTCTCTGTGCCAGCAGCTGGCTGTCGACAAAAACTTTTTGTCCCTGATGTTGGCCACCTGATGACAGCTACAGGAAGCCTCGATGCCATTCTTTAATCTTGTATAAAGCCTAAGCTAAACATGACCAAAAATATGGTCAAGTGACACAACTCATGATGACAACATTAATTTGAGAAAAGAGAAATCCCCATCAGTGTTGGTCCCTTAATTCAGACTTGTGCCAAAGTCTTCATCCGGAGTGGTGAGAGAAATGAGTGACTTATACAGTCCACCTTGAAACTTAGTCATTAGCACAACAGGAACATTGTGAAACTTCAGTCAGGCTGTTTTTTAAAAACTAATTACACAAAATGGCTCTCAGAAAATCAATACAGTTGTCACTGAGGTGGAATGTACCTTTCTTTAGTCAGAAGACTTAGAGCCAGGCTTCATGAAATTTTTGCAGCCAATAAATTTCACCCCCCCCCCCCCAAAATAAAAACAAAAAACAATATAACTATTTAAATATTAGGCTGATTATTTAAATGTGTGCAGTTTTGGCCATTTATTTGGCCATTTATTGCAGCCATAGGGCTTTCTATAACTGAATTTTCCACTGATAAACCCATTCAAGTGAGCAGTCGAATAGGCTAATAACCATAAGAACTCAATAATAAATAATTACTTTTGATAATTAATCCAGTTTGGAGCTGGTGCCTAATCACAAACCAGTCCTTTGCATTGACAGCCAAAGAACTGGCTCTTGGCCAGGAAAACTGGTTCGAGAGCAGTGCCAACACTTTACTGGTCTAAAACCATGAACCACTTACTTCAGGGGCTGGGGGCGGGGTTACTGCAACCAAGGAAAAGGTTTGCAAGTTGAACCAACTCCAAACTGGCATCAGCACCAGCCAGTCCGTGTTGGTGGAAAGGGGGTATTTGAGAACAAGTGACCTAGAGGATGGATGTAGTGTATCTTTAAAATTAATTTACACAAAGTAAGACTTTAAGGATTACTTTGAATCCTTTGGTGGCCTGCTCTTGAGGTTATGTTCAAGTATATTTCACAATATAGGGTAATACATAGGAATTTAGCACACATTAACTGTGTATAAACTGATATGTAGTAAAAGAAAGCATCTCCGGACCTGCTGCAGGGTGTTTGCTAATGAGACGTCATACTCCAGTATTCCACTCTTCGTGTACACACTTCTGCACACACTTAAAACCTCACTGTAGAACTCTCAACAATAGTATGAGGTCCATTTGATATATACAGTTTTAGAAACTGTGGTTTAGAATCAGGTAACACTATAAAAATACAAATTCTCTACATCTTACAGGTGCAGTAACTGCTGCATGTACGACATCTCCAGTAATTTCTCGCTCAGCATAGAGTTAATGCATCGTGTATCCTTGACACAGAAATAAAGCATAAAGCTGACAGCACTAGACGCAGTCCGTTCTCTTTCTGTCAGCACTCTGATCAGTAAGGTCAGCTGTGTTTGCTGATTGCATGGGTGCTGCTGATTATTTTTAGGCTTAAGTTTTAAGTGGTTCATCAGATCCAGAGTCGTTTCATATAGTGACTAAGCAGAAGGTGGAGCTGTTCGCTGGGATCCTTCTTGCAGTAGGTCCATTATTCCTCCTTGTTTTCCCTTCCTACAAGACCATGTGGCTAAAAAGAAAATAAGGTGAGCAAAAATAATTAAGCCCTGTCAGTGTGTCTGCTTTAAGATCACTCTTCTTTACAATTTGCTCATCAAAGACAGTACCACTCAATTACGGTCAGGACTCGTGCATCTTCTCTCGTTAAACGTGAAGCTGCCTTTTCTTTCATGTGTGTCCATCCGCTGTGTACTCCTGTACAGCAACAGGAAATCTCCTTCAAATTCATTTCAGGTCCCAAATCAAATATTCACTGGCAGGCATTCAAGCCAGAACGTCTAAGGAAGGAAACGTTTAATGGCTTGGGAAAGATTAACTTTGAAAAAACTGAGACAAAGGCAGCGTTGGTGTCCGCTCTGTCTCTCTCCTCTCCCCACTGCCGACTTTCTTTTGCAAAATGAATGAAGCACACATGCAGTGCAATTTCACAGCTGGACACAGATGAGGAGGTGAAATGATACAGACAGCATTATCTAGAAATAAAGCAACATGAGCCCGACACAGCCAGACAAGTAGACAAGAACAAAGGAATTGGAGAGAGAACAGAAAGAAGGGTTTTAGTAAGGCAGTCTGAAGGTTATCCAATCCATTTGCACAGAAGCACAAAGACTGTCTCCAACACATGGGAATAAAAATTGATAGAGAAAAATCACCGAGACTGACAAGCAGACTCATCTAGAATGGGGAGTTAATGGAATCAGAGACGACCGTTCTGTTCACTGCAGAATAAAATCCCCAGTTTGGATTTGCACAAAATATGGGAAATGAACATTCCTGTTCTTAATCAAAGCTCTCTAGTGGATGATATCAGCACATCAATAATATACTTCAAAATAAATGTTGTGTGTTTAAATCAAAAAGAATAGCACAATAAAATATCAATATAACCATGAATAACTGTAAAGGCCTTTACGTCCCAACATGAGTCCTCTGTCCTTCATACATATTTTAAGATCAATCATTTAGAGGGACAATGAGCAAGAGAGACAGAGAGGGACAGAGAGAGGCAGACACAGATGAAAAAAGAGAAAGACAGATAGAGGCACAAAGAAAGAGAGCAAGAGACAGAGTGAGCAAGACAGGAACAAAGAGACAAACACAGGCAGACAGAGTTAAACAGTGTGACAGAATGACCAGACTGTGTATTAGCTGCAGGTGTAAGTTGTGTCCAGCAGATACAGCACATCATGACGGGCAGCACAGCAAACACACTATAAATAACTCAGTGCCTGTTTACTGCCACAGCAGACACACACACACTATCTACTGATCGTGGCTCATACTGACCAGGAGCTACCTCGCCTGAAGCTTTAAAATTTCCTGTTCTAACTCAACTATAATCCATCGGGGAAAAAAGCTCACCTGTGTGTTACATGCACAGTGAGATTTTGAAAGTGCTGACAGGTTTATTGGTTGTTTGATACGGACCAGAGACAGCTAAAGACCTTGTTTTATCAGCAAGGCTTCACTGTGGACAAAAGAGATGACTTTCCTAGTTAGCGTCCATATTCCTGAAAACACTGATATATGACTCATCTTAGCTGACGAATCATCCTGACACAACGAAGTGGGGAACAAACGAGGGAAAAGCCACCACAGGAAATGAAGAACTGAATAACATGGAAAGTCACATTTTGATTGAAGTTGAAAGGAAGAGGACTGGAACAATCAGGCTGTACCATGTGGACAGCATTCCTCACAAAGGATAAGGAAATGAGGCACCAGAGCGCACACAGACCGCTTTATAATTGCTAAGTGACCTCCTAGTGGGAAAGACCCTGGACCCTCAGTTGTAGCGATTAGGGCTTCATAACATAGCAATATCTCATTTTGCAGAACTATGCTGCTGTGGTGTAATCATCCTGACAGTATTATAGGATCACTGCATCGGTGTCTCTCTCAAACATGTTTTTCTCTCAAACATTGGTCCCTTGCCCTTGTAACAAGACTTGCAAGGTGAATTGTCTCTCCATTCCACTATCAAAAGAATTTAGTTGACATATCTGGGTTTACTTATTGCAGTTCAGGGCTGTACAGTGCAACACGTATGTTGCACGTGCTATGAAAAAAAAAAAAAATCGGTCTGTGTGATGAATCAATTTACCACAGTGGCACTCGTGCAATACAGTTGTGTGTCTATGTGAGGGACAGAGCCACTTGTTTGTGTGAAGTGAGGATTTGTGTGCTTGTGTGTGAGGTGAGTTGATGGTGCATCGCTATTCTACTTGGTGGTTGTAGTCTATTGTGCGATTAATAATCATGTCCCCATCTGCGTAGAGACCATACCAAATCCCACAATTCCTAGCAAACAATCCCTGTTTCTTCAGCAAGTTGAGCTAGCTAGCAGTGTTGGGCAGCAGCTTTGCTATAAGTAACGGCATTACTAGTTTAACTACATTTTTCAGCAGCATGATGGTAACATCGTTGTTTTCCGAATCAAATAGCTTTTCGGTCGTGAAGCTCTTTTATTGATCAAGTATCATGGTAGTGTAAGCTACATTTTCCCAAGCATTTCTCAAGCACAGCGGATCTTTCTGCTGTGGTCTAAATAAAACTAAAGGCTGAAGTATTTTTAATTAAATTTTGTGTCCGTGTTTGTGCGTGTTGACCAAGGCGACGCGTAGCCACAGAAACACTTCTGTAAGACAGTGGCATCATGTGGGGCGATTTCAACACAGCAAACCAGGCAATGACCATGCAAACACAGGTGCGCGCGCGCACACACACAAACATTCACACATTTTGTTATGTGGCCCACAGGTTTTTATTTGTTTGCTTTTGTTGCCAAACTGGTTTTGGAGCAGTGAGTAATGATAACTGGCTATTGTTTATTAAACAATTGAACTGAACTTTTTTTTTTTTAACCTGCGTATCTGTTTGACTGACAGCTATATTGATCACTGAGACAGCACTGACTTGGCATGAGGTTGGTTCAATTAAAAATATATTAAAAAGTAGCATCTGATGTAGTAAACTTCTTTTGTCATGTTGGTGTAGCTTAGCTTGCTACATTTCTCTGGTGGGTAGCTTCAGTGTAGTGAAGCTTCATGTAATGTAGAAGAACTGGTAGCTTAGCTCACTACTCTTTCCAAGTAGCTTGCTCAAGACTGCTACCGAGCCAGATGATGAGAAAATGAAGTGGTATTTTCAAGTGCTAAACCAAAACCCCAAATGAGCCCGCGAGGAAGAAACCCAAGAAGAACCACTGCCAAGTGAAATTAAGGGCGAAACAAAAGGGAAAATTTACAGATATATATCTGAACACATTTCTTGTTAATGTTTGGATTTTGTGTGCCCTGTATGCAACATTCATGTCCTTTGCCAGTCTGAGTTTGAGTGATGAACTGCACTACGGGTGGTTGTTTTTAGAGAGGGTAACAGACGGTTTATATGTATGCTACAATTTTGTGTCCTGTGCTACAAAACTATCAACCTCTGTAGCATCAGTATTACGTGCAAAATGTCAATTTTGTGCAATGTGCAAAAAAGTCAATCTGGGCTTCCAAATAGACAGTCTGAACTTTTGGCCAAAATGGAATGGCCTAAATCCTCCAAGAAAAAATAAATAAAAAAAAAATAACAACAACAACACAAATTTTATTCCTTCCAACCAAGTAGCTAATGTGCATCATGTACACTGAAAAGTACACTGGAAATAAAATCTTTAATTGAAGTGAATTTATTCTAAGGGGAAAAAAAAAAAACTTCTTTATTGGTAGTTATCTATGACTTCATGCTTCAGTGGGCTATAAATATGAGGTGAGAGGGGCTGATTTCCTGTGCATTAGTCACACAGTAATGTACAACCCCATTTCCAAAAAACTTGGAATCCTGTGTAAAACAAAAACTGAATGAAATGATTTGCAAATACTTTTCAACCTATGTTCAACCGAATACAATACAAAGACAAGATTGGCTGAGTCATTCACAAGCAAGGATGGGGTGAGGTTCACCACTTTGTGAAAAATTGCCTGGGCAGATAGACCAACAGTTTAAGAATGTTTCTCAACGTACAATTGCAAGGAATTTAGGGATTTCACCATCGACAATCCATAACATCATCAAAAGATTCAGAGAA
>JAOTRR010000043.1:23129406-23155045 GCA_028570945.1 Gogo arcuatus | reverse complement strand
AAAATGGTGATTTTCAACAAATATTCAACTTGTCCCGTCGGACAGGCAGATGCGGGTTTGACTTGTACGGAACAAACATCTGGTGTCCCGGACAGTCGGGATACCATTAATGTCAAGCCTTGATTAAATTGTTTTTAATGACATCGTATCTTATGCAGTTCTGTGGCCAGTTGAAAAATATTTTGGCCAGTAACTGTTAATATTGGACCCTGTTTATGTACGTCTGGCCACCTTCTTTCCCTCCCTTGGCAGCACATACCAAAGCCAGAAGCAACACTATTGTCAGTTGGTGACAGAGGCACAACAGGGCAGTGGGATATTGCACACAATCTCACAAGCCGAAAGCAAACTTGACTATACTACACAGGCTAAACAGACATTCTTCAAATTAATGTGTGTGTGTGGGGGTGGTATGGGACTTTCATTTGCAGCCTGAAGCAAATCTGAACTTGGGTATTTAGCTACATTTGACTTGGAGAGACAGCTGTGTACTCCTGAAAAGCCCAACCCCCAAAACCCGCACACACAACCCCATGGGAATGTCACATACGTTCCACCTGCAAAGCCAAAAGAAATGTAAATTGGTCTGTCATAAGAATTTGCCAACATGCTGCACTAAAGAGAAATAGCTTCAATCGCCTTCTACTTGATTTCTTACCCCTAAAAAGTGCTAAATCACTCCATTAATACACAAAAGATTAATGAACGAGGTTAACTTACTGGCTTATGGTGTACAGTTCTAGCCAAAATAAATCCTAATATTATACATTCTAAGAAACATCAACTGGAGTCTATTTTTTTTTAACCAGCCAAAACATATGGCCTGTGCAAATGAGATTTATTTAATCGGTGCTCTGACATTATTCCTGTCCAGCCAATTTTATTCACTTTCAATCAATGTGGCTGGACATGAAAACCGAGACGCTAAATAAGATAAGAACCATAAGATGGTTCTTATATATAGCAGGATGAAACTGACTGGTTTCTCAGGGCTGTTACTGACACACCTGCGCATGAATAACATCCTGTTCTTTTCTTATATCCTGTATGCTTTTCACAGGCTGAACTCAGTAGCTAAGACTCAATGAATATGTACAGCTTGGTTCTATACAGTAGAGTAATATTTGTAGTGATGTTATATTGGTCTTGGCACAATATAGCATAGATCAAGTATATGATTCTTGTACCAGATTAGTTCTGCAAAATGATTACTAAAAAAAAAAAAAAAATCTCTGATGAAGAAAAACTGAACAATGAAAAATGACTTGAATATTTAAAAAGGATACGGCACAATTTACTGAAATGAAACCCTTAACTAATTCTTTTTAAAACACTTCCACAGCTTATTTTCGAGACTGCAACCATGCTGCTTAAAGACCAAGTCTCTTTTCCTGTAAATGCAAATAAAATGCAATTTTAGTGTAGTAAAGAGAGTGTATGGACAGAAAGCGAAACTACAATAAAAGGCCAACAGCTTTCTAAATAAAAGAAAATGAAAGACATTAACTGAGGAGAGCAGCTATGAAAGGTCAGAGAGGATTCAAGCGTGCTCACTTTTCTGAAAGTGAAAGACTGCATTGCGGAGGAAAGCAGCTGGGGGTGGCAGGCCTCGATAAAAGCTCTTCTCAGCCTTCTGCCCTAAGCTGACAAGAGTCCATCTCACATTAACCTCTCACTCACTGCCTATGACATACGGCACCACGCTGTTATCTGTTGCTGCACGTGGCAGGGGTTAACAGCTAGAACTGGACTGGTGCAGGGGCAGAGGATTAGCTGACGTTTGTTTTTAATACAGATATATGCAGTGTTCCAGCTAGTTTATTTTACCAGGGCACCGTGCCATGCCCTCCAGAACGTGCGCTGTACTCATAATTTTCCAGAACTTTCCAAGCGCCCGGCACATATGTTCCACCACAGAAAGAAACTGTGCCCTAATGATTGTTGCCAACTTGCAATGAAAGTAACGCATGTTGACCAACCACAACACACTATTAGCGCGGGGTCATACATGCTCTTTCCACCATTTTGTCTTATTACAATAACGAGTCAGTAAAGCAAGGTACGTTTGAAAAGCAGCGATGCCTAAAAAGGCTCGAAAGAGAAAAGCATTGGTTACAGCAGCAAGGGGCTCAGAGAACTGAGCATCTCTGTCTGCCACAAAGTAAGTACATCTAGAAGTTGAGGACTAAACAAATTCAATCAAAAGTTAAGACCGATAGATCTAGACTCTAGATATAGATCTATAGAAAATCTAGTCACTAACATTAACGTGTTAGACTAGATCTAATCTAACATTAATATCCCGGACTAAGATTATCAATTAATGCTATTAGTATTAACTAACATTATACCTAGTCGAGGCTAATTGCAATCGGACTGCAATCATTTAATTTTTAATTTTAAATAGGTCTAACTGTTAGGGCTGCCGTTAATATTATAATACAGCAATAAATCTAAATGTTAAATCGTTACTGTTAGGTTTGTTATGTGTGTTTTCGGAGTCCTTATATGCCACGAATGCGCTCTGATCAGGAGCAGGCGTATAGTAATTAGTCCTTGCGGCATGCTGCTCGCTCAGAGGACAAATGCACGTGGACGAGAGTGACAGTTCGAGGCGTGCCAAGCGTGAACGCGACATTATGAAGCATTGTATTAAACTGGTTAACTAAGAAGTTTCAGATTTGCTTAATTTATTTTACAAAAGTAATCTACCTTGCATAGTTGCGCAGTACGGCTAATTTTGCATGATAGATTCTTTGTCTATAGTGATGCGTGCTAAATTGCCCTAGATGCACAAAAAAATTGCCTGCGATAATCACTGGCACTCCGCCCTCTTGGAAAGCTAGCTGGAACACTGATATGTATACTCAACATGCTGAAGTTGTATACTAGGAGATGCTTATTAATCTTTATAGAAGGAGTCTTTATCAAGGTCAGTAAATTTTAGAACACTGGACAGTCTTCAGGACAGATGACGTTATGTTTTCTCAGTCATATGACAAGCTGCATGTTTTTTTGTTTTGTTAACTTTGAGAGAGAGAAATAAAGAGAAGCTGGTATGGGAACAAATTTCACGCGTTTTTATATGACTTATTCTGATCCGACTGACCCTGACCAACTTTCACCCGAGTTTTAAACTCATTAAGCACAGAAAAACACACTGAAGTCACTAGCTGACCTGTTGGTGTGCTAACTAACACACATCTGAGGATAAATATACACAGATCTGTTCAAGTCAATGCACCAAGCGTGGCAGAAAGCTCACTGAATTTGCGCTTACCTAATCGAACAAATGACTATGCAAAAATATACAAACAGATTAAACACAACCAATTAGCCAATAGCTGGCTATCATGAGTTCTCTAGCTACAACAGCCTTACAACTGGCTAATGATACAAATTCCTAATCAAAATTAAATCAGATAACTATCATTCACCAACAGATCAAACAAATGCGTTAGCTGCTCAGCAAGAAAGTAGCTAAAACTATCTATCGTTAATCCTTTCTCCTCTCACACTCCCATTTACATTTACAGCATTTGACTTTGTAGTCTCTCTGTTTAATTATAGTATTATACTAGAAACTCTCTCTGTCCTCTGATTGGCTGCCGGCTCTTGTCTGGCACCTTAGTAGTTGGGCTAATTTCGTGCCTATAGCTGGTGTGATGCATCTGATCTAGGATATGGCGTATGCATGAGAAATTCTCAGTCTGCATATGAAAACTTCTATTTATTCTCTGCCCATCACAACTAAACTCATGGATTTGGTTTCTTTCAAATGCAGATGTAAGGAAGCACAAATCTCAATTGATTTAAAACACACACACACACACACACCCCTGTGCTATGAAAAAACACTGCAGTGGCACGATCCTGAATTTCCAAGTGGAACAGCAAACTTGGCTGCCTGTGCATTCTGTCCAGTCCCCAGTTCAGCTGTTTTGTTTGTTTTACAGAACACGGCTGTGAGCATGGAGCATGTGGCAAATGAGACTCTCAGTGGAAAAGGAAGGGGGCAAAACAAAAAACACAGGAGACAAGGTCAGGACGCAGAAGCTCCTTGCAGCACAACAGCCTGAGAAGACGCACAGCAAATCGATAACTCGTTGCTGCAACATGACCAGAGTCACAGCCACTGCCAAAAGCCTGCTATATTTAAACAACCCAAGATGACAAACAAGAAGGCAGAGCATCGGGTAACGATGTAGCTGTAAGATGGCTATGGTGGTGGTGCATTTTAACCTGTCCACTTACAATGAAACGTTTACCACCATTCACACCTGTGGAAATAGGGTTTGTGCCAGACGTTCATTCTCAAAACTAGAATATTTAAAATGCTCATGCCCTAGAAGACTGGAGTATGACCTACTGTGTAAACACTGATATGCTTCTGACTCCAGTTCAAGTTTAAATATGGAAAATAGTCTGCAACCCAGAAGGAGGTATGTTTTATTTTAATATTTTATACCATAATGAACAGATAAACTGGCAGGTTTTTCTGGACAAAGGATGCACCATTGTTAGTGTTCTAGCTTAAATCCTTATTAGGTCTACAGTTAAGCAGAACTTAAAAAAAAGCAATGCTAGAAATGGACAACCCTCTCACTTTTGCAGCAATAGACTAGTTTTACTGTTGCTAACTTTCAGTGAGTGAGGTTTATCAACTGCTATCAGCACAGCAGCTGGCCTTAGTTCAGAAGGATTGTGTGTCACAAACATATAGGGCTTTACAGTCAAGCAGACATCATTATTTATCTTCCAGGGCTTTAAATACTGCAGGGACATGGTGTGTCTCATGCCGTATTCAAATTACCTTGGAAGTGGGAAGTCGGAACGTTTTACAAAATTACATCATTCTTGACCGCTGTATGTTGAAGCTACAAAGTGGGAAAAACCCTACATGCCTCCATGTACTTCTATTAACAAGCTAGCCAGCTAACTGAATTATGCACACTACATTGGCAAAAGTTTGTGGACACCTGACCATCACACCCATATATACTTTTTGAACATCCCATTGCAGATTTAGCCCTCCCGTTGCTGGGAAGGATTTCCACTAGATTTTGGAACGTGGCTGTGGGGATTTTTGCTTATTCTGCCACAAGAGCATTAGTGAGGTCAGGCACTGATGTTGGGTAAAGAGGCCTGGGGTGCAGGTGGTTTTCCAGTTCATCACAAAGCTGTTCAGTGGGGATGATGCAGGGGGCTTTCTGCAGGCTACTTGAGTTTTTCCACTCCAACCTTTACAAACAATGTCTTCATGGAGCTCGCTTTATGCACAGGGGCATTGTCATGTTGGAACATGTGTGGGCCTCTTAGTTCCAGTGAAGGAAAATTGTAATTTATCTTCTGTTAATTGTTGCCAATTTTGTGGCAAAAGTTTGGGAAAGGCCCACACGCACGTGTAATAGCCAGTGTGTCCACATACATTTGGCCATATTGTATATTTACCTCTTCAAAACAAAGAACTGTATAGCCAAGTTTCCAAGTAGGAATTCCAAGTCGAGGGGACTTTTTGTTCTGTCCCCCCCAGGAGGATGGAAAGTACGTGTTACAATGTTTAGTTGAAATCAGTATCATTTCACGTTAAGTGGTCAGCCAATCAGGACAGTGGCAAAGGCACTGGGCTACTGATCAGAAGGTTGCAAGTTCAAATCCCATCACTGCCAAGTTGCCACTGGTGGGTCTTTAAACAAGATCCTTAACCTTCAAATGTTCAGTTGTATTCTGTCTCAATGTTAAGTCACTTTAGATAAAATTAAATCAGCCAAATGAGGTAAATGCAATCAGAAGCAGTCTGTTGGAAAATGTTCATGTATACAAAAACAAACAAAATAAACCCAGATACACAAATAGACTTTGAGGAAAAGTCATAAATGTATATCATCAACCCTTTTAAAAGTAATATAATGGCCATTCTTGGATTTAGGGGGAAACCAATTGTGCAACCTACAATCCCGATTCCAAAAAAGTCGGGACGCTGTGTAAAATGTAATGAATTTCACGTTCAAAACTTCAACAGTTAGGGTCCTCAGTTCCCAAACGCTTACACAGTGTTGTTAAAAGAAAAGCTGACGTCACACCATGGTAAACATCCCCCTGTCCCAACTTTTTTGGAACATGCTGCAGGCATCAAATTCAGAATGAGTGAATATTTCCCAAAAAATTAAATAAATAAATATATAAATAAAGTTTATCAGATTGAACATTAAATATCTTGTCTTTGTATTGTATTCAACTGAATATAGGTCAAAAAGGATTTGCAAATCATTGCATTCTGGTTTTATTTACATTTTATACAGCGTACCAACTTTTCTGGAAGCGGGGCTGTACAATCGCGCTATTATTATATTAAGCAGGTGAGAGATGCTGAAACGACAGTCATGTTAAGAATCTGAAGTGTGCTAAACCCACCAGATAACAAGCAAAGTAATGGTAAAAAAAAGAGACATTAGCTGCATTACATGAAGAAAGTGCAGTGACGGACCTGATCGATAATTTTAAATCAGTACAAACAAAAAGAATGCCCGTCTTTAAAAACGACTATACAACAGTGATGATGAATTCTCGAATCTGACTGGACAGAAGGTGCTGATTAATTTTCTAGAATAGCAGCTCTGATAGTAGTGCTGGCTGTAACGCAAACCAGTATATATTAATTGTTCCAACATGTTATTGCTTCTGTAGTAACAACTTACACAAGGGCTTCCATGTGCCGTGTAATACAAGGCTTATAATAGACAGGTTTAGAAAAAGGATAATTGTTGATATGGTGAAGCTTTCTGTAAGGAGATGTTTAACATTTATAGGAGGAGTCTCCAGTATCAGTGCTTTGTAACACTCAATAAGTTGTCCACTATGAGGGAAAGTCTTCAAGACAGAGGACTTTCCAGTGCTTTCTGGTTTTTTCAGTCACATGACAAGCCGTGTCGTACTAACCAAGAGAGAAGAAGAGAGGCGAGTGAGGGAACAACTGTTTACAAGTGCTATAACATAAGTGGTAACAGGAACCAAATTATTTCATGGATGTTACTTCCAGAATATTAAATGCATCTATAAACGGTTAAAAAGCATAATGTATCATTCATTAACTGATTAAAACAATGCAACTGTTGCTGTGTTATAAGAGGAATAAAACACTTCCTAGAGCACACCAAGTGCTCCATGCCTTACTTAAAACTGTGGTGCGTGAAATTGCCCCACAGCCGGTATTAAAACTTGCTTGATTGACGGAGGTTAGGTGCCAGTCGAGGCGACCTTAAGCTGCTTTGCCTAGAACATTAAACTATGTCTGAATTCAGTAGGCCATAGCTGCACTGTACAAGCTCGACAAACAGCAAAAACATAACCATGATTAGTGTGTGTGCTCCATATACAACACATTTTTATCTCCTGTTGTGTGAAACATTTTCACAGCCCAAAAACTGTAGAAATGTGTCCCTGAAGACTACAAACAGACTGACCTAGTCCATAAAAAAGAAATTTAAAAATAGCGGAAAAGGTGAACCTTAAGGCAAAACAGGGACGGGAGTTTTCTAGAAGAACAGTTATATAAGCAGCAGAGCGCCCTGGAGGAGAGCTGGACGTGAGTGACATGGAAGGAAAAGCACAAGAACCTAGATCTGTTCACAGACACCTTCAACATCTTATTGTTGTTAAAAAGTTACTTCTTTCAGTCAAGTCCTTGTCTTAGGGATTAGATGACACTGGATGAATGGATAGATGGTCCTCTGTAAAGTCCATGTACAATGTTTTTATAGCTTGCTGAACTAAGAATAGCAAAACAAACTGACTTTACTGGAGGGATTTATGATTGAACAAACAGCGTGTTAAGCAAGACAATTCCACTGTTTTCATCCAGCTCAAAAACATTTAAAATGTTCTTATATACGATGATAAGTCTCAATGTCATGACAGGTATGACAACTTACAAGCTGCCAAGATTACAAGCAAACACCATTTACGTATTTACAATAATTTTAAATGAACTATACTTAGTGACATTTAAAAATATAAATAAAGCTTATATTTGTAAGGAACGAAGGAGAATTCTCCATCAGAAAAACCTACGATAAAACACACGATAATCTGACCCGTCATAATATCCAGGTTCATTTAGTTGAGCAAACACGGATTTCTTTCATGCCAACTATAAACATATGAAAAACGTGCTCACCGACACTCCTGTTTGACACCTTCATTCAGTGTGATCACAACCCCTCTTTGTCGAATATTTTCCATTATTGCTAAGCATTATTTTGGTGTTAAGACACCTGCTGCATTTTCGATATAGTCGACAACGCAATACAAGTAACAGCTAAACAATAAACAGCTTGTGTCGTGTAGTTATTATGATATACCTGTGGCTGTGCAATACCTGAAAAACTAAAACCAAGACTAAATCTAAATAAAAACTAAACTAAAACTAGTCAATTCCTCAAAATAAAAATAATAAAATACTTATGCACTTGTAAAACTAACTAAAACTAAACAAATAACAAAAAATGAAAAAAATAAAAAAAATAAAAAAATAAACTAATGAAAATTTCAAAACTATAACAACTCTGGTGTGTGTGTGTGTGTGTGTGTGTGTGTTGGAAATAACATCAGTAAATAGGACATTTGCAGCATTTTATGCTTCATCTTATTGGTTTAGTAAACATCTGCTTCTTTGTGTTTGTTTACACTTTTACATTACCTTATTACACTCAGTTCAAAATGATCGTGACATCATGTCTGTCGTCTAAACATATCTGGTGGTTTAAAAAATGACTGCACACACTCATTAGGTAAATAGAGCTGAGCATGTGTTAGAAAAACTCATTTTTAGCATAATTTTACTTTTCAGACAAAAAATGTACAGCCAAGTGTTAATATGGCTTATACAATAATTTATGCAATATTTTAAAATTAAATTAAAAATTAAAGACGTGTCTTTAATTTACATTCAGCGTGGGTCCTGAATGTAAAAAAGAGAAACTCCTAAAACAAGATGTCAACGTTTTCCCATGAACATGCTGATTTAAAGATGACATCTGACAAAGTTATAACAGATGTGTCAGAAAAAAACAGAGGCCCAAATATCACTCAGAGGAAGACCCAAAGGATACAAACTCGCTCCTAACATGCAGAACACCTGGAGCAATGTGTACAAACTTTTGAACTGACATCATTTTGATAGTTTCCACTATTTAACATACACTGTTTACCTATTTTATTGCTTAGGTAAATAAATATTCTGCAAAACCTTGTACAGTCAGTACATACAACCGAGGGCAAAAGTTTGCACACCCTTTCAAAAAAAAACAAAAAAAAAAAACTATTCTAACCAAGATGTCGTGTTTTTTTTTTTTTTAAAACAAGTATCCATTCTCACAAACAACACAGTTTTGCAATTTATATTACATGCTATAATGAACATCTGTAAAATCTTGCACACTTTTTGTCCAGTTTGTCTGAAGGGTGTGCAAACTTTTGCACTGAGTGTACCCATTATATCTAGTCCAGTTAAAAGGCAAAATTCCAAGAATTATATGAAAATGTAGAGTAAAATACGGGTCATGTATAAGACTTTAATATAATATATAAGCTACATTTGCCTTAATAAAACTAAGGGTAGCAGCTAAACTGATAATTAGTCTTATAAATAATCTGCGTGAAGATATTTAACTTAGATGTGTCTTTAAAAAAAAAAAAAAAAAGTCCTTTAACCCTGCGTTAGCTAACTCTGATGTTGCCGGAAACATGCTAACTTAGCTAACCAAACAGGTAACGTTAAATAAATTATTAGTTATTAAATTATTATTATTACCTGTCCAACATTTGCTGCATCGCAACGGCGTTCTCGTCTGCCATGCCTTGTGCTCTGTGGCCTTCAAAATAACACAGGACTCGCTAGTTATTACAAATTGTTTAGTAATTAGCGGAAGCTACGCTACGCTAAGCTAAGCTAAGCTAAGCTAAAGCCAGGCCTTCAGGGGAACGACAAGCCCGAGCCCACCTCGCTGCGCTGTAGCAGTTATGCTAGTTAACTAGCTACGATAGAACACACAACACCAAGATAAGCTATTACATAACAACCTAATAACTCACACTAACACTACTCCTATGCTCACGGATAGCGTTCCCACACCACACCACTGGCACTAACACTTCAAATATTAACCCGTCAGTATGACCGCTTGACTCCATTTACGGTTCCTGACTGCCCGCTAACAACAAGGAGACGCACTGCGCATGCGCCAACAAAATCATAACACTGGCGTGTGAGAGAAGCACGGCGCACTAGGTGTTCTGGGATATGTAGTCTGAATGTCTAATCTTCTCCTATACATGTAGCTAAAACATCATGTTTGGGTTATCTATGAACACCAGAGAAAGCAGGCGGGCTCGAGCTGGAGGCTACTTGGGGAAGAGAGGAGATATGAAGATACATATATGGTTACAAAACACTTCGTATTGCGGTAAGAAACTCGCCGTTTTTTGGTGGCATTATTCAAGTGATCTATAGATTCAAATATGCACATTCATCATTTATGTCTTAAATTCAAGAAGAGGGAAATGGGAATTCAAGGACGCTGTGCTAAAAAAAAAAAAATAGAACAGTCGACTATAATGTTAAATATTCAATAATCTGCTTTATTATGCGTGTAATAGGCTTTTTGTGGGGTTTAATATCCGTAGAATGTGTTGACAGTGAGTCATAATTTTGATATCATTATCATTTCATGTTTTTTTTCCGGATTGTGTTATGTTTAGGACAATGGTGAACTTAATGTTTTTTATTCCATTAGTAAACTAAACAGGATACTATCAATACACTGAATTGTAGTCTATGGCATCATTTATTTTCAAAAAATGCTAAAGCCTTCTGCATTATGGCGATAATACCGAGAGTGGCTATTAAGAGTCATTCTTTAATCCTAAACACTAGTTGAAGTCTCTGTGTTTACTCTCTGGTTAAGTTACAAGGGAGGGAGGGGGGGGGACTACATTTCCCGTCAGCCTCCTGTGCTCCGTACATGCGTCGCAGTCAATCAGCTGTTGAGGCAACTGCTGACTCGACCTCGCTGTGGAAAGGTAGCGTTAGGTTTGTCGTTATCCGTAGCCAGACGAGGCAAACAGAAATAGCTTTATACTGTATACAGAATCCAAAAAGGTGAACGACAAGGTAAAGTCTGCTTCGCGCAGTAATAATGATAATAATGATAATAATGATAATAAAAAGCATGCATGTATTTGTAGCATATGTTTGTGGGTCGGTGTCGGTGCAGCCAGGGGAGGATTAGTGAAGCAGGATGCATGACTTTCCCCTTCCGATTGCTTCCACAGTAGCTATATGCGTGTCTCATGAGACATTTGGAGATGTAGAAGCTTTGACGCATAGGCCATGCACTTTTGTAGCTCAGAAAGTGTGTGTGCTGTAGCCTATACTTTCCCCTACCTAGTTGTATTGATCACTCTGTTGACCTTGAATGGGCGGTTCTTGTGCAGCAACATGAATACAAGGATTAACTGCATGCGGCTGCCTCGTAGATACTTATATTACATGGAAAATGAATCATTTCTGGAAGTTAAAAAGCAACCTTTACTTTTGCATATTTAAAGTCCACCGTGTTGTGAGAGGCGCAGCTTCCGTCTCTTGGGCTAGATCTAAAATTGTCGCATAGCGCACTTGGCCTACCTACTTGAAGATCTTTTTACAGTCGTATTTTAATCTACACATTAATATCACATAATAATCGATAGGGTACTTTCTATTTTGGCTTAGCCAAGTGCTTCAGGTTATTTTGGTCAGCCATCTGCTGCAGCAGTATCATCATATGAGATAAAAATAAAACCCTTCATTATTTCTCTCAGAAAAAAAAAGATATTAAACTCGAAGCTACATATCCTTCTCACTCAGGTGGTACCCACTAGCCTACGCCTTTTGCCCATTTAGTATCTTTTATTTAGAAGGGTGCATATTATCTAAAAGGTTAGTCCAATTATGTACCTTGAAAACCTTTAAAGGACTCTTTAACCATGTTTCCAGGTGCAAGATATATATATATATATATAAGGGTACTAGTATTCGTTTCTCAGAGTGTATATTTAATCAGTATTAAAACAACACTAACTCTTAGACAGATATTACACAAGGGATGTGTTTTCCAGTGTCATGTCTGGTTGAAACTCAGATCTTACAATCAACAAGCATACAGGGTAACTCAGCTGCAGAGATCCGTATTAAAATAAACCTCAGTTAAGTCATCTCTTGCTTTTTAAATACAGGGTGTCTGAAAAGTCAGGAGCCCACGGGAATAGGTTGAGTAAATATGTTGACCCGAATATCCATCCAATGTCTATACTGTTTATCCTACTGAGGGTTGCAGGTGAGCTGGAGCCAATCCCAGCTGACTTTGGCCAAGAGGCGGGGTACACCCTGGACAGGTCACCGGTCTATCACGGGGCTGACAGAGAGACAGACAGCCATTCACACTCACATTCATGCCTATGGGCATTTTAGGGTGGCCAGATGACCTAATCTGCAAGTCTTTGGACTGTGAGAGGAAACCAGAGCACCCAGAGGAAACCCAGGCAGGTATGAGGAGAACATGCAAACTCTACACAGAAAGACCCCAGACGATTGGCAGGTTCGAGCCCGGAACTTGCTTGCTGTGAGACGACAGTGCTAACCGCTACACCACCACGCCACCCTGTTGATCTGAATACGTTGAGCAGAATCCACAAAAACATGATACAGCAGCTGTGAAAATGCATACAGTGTAAGAGTGAACATGTAGAGCATATGATGTAAATAATAAATATGAGATTAAATATGTGGTTTTACTCTCATTGGTTCCTGTCTTTACAGACACCCTGGAAAATGACTAGTCATTTGTGGATGTTTTAAGTTATATAACCAGATTTTTTTTTTTCTGCAACAAAAGCACAATCCAAGGAAATGGTCAATACTTGAAATGATTTATTGAGAGCATGTGTGAAGCTTTGTTTATTATACAGTCATTTTAATAGTGACCATGCTTGAATCTTAGGATAAAGCTATAAGATGTGTATGTAGGTTACCAAAATCCATACTAAAATAGCCTATAAAATACTGTTTATTAGGATAATATACAGTTGTTGCAGTTAAAAAGCCGGTATCTGATGTCGGTGATGTCAATGTTGCGCGTCTCCTTTAACCTTTCTGAAGGACGCGGCTATATTTATTGACGTATGCAAATTTCTAAGAGGAGGCGGAGTTACGTCCAAAAAAACAGGAACAAGAATCACTTTCACATTGCAGTCTGGAGTTCCGGTGAGAGGGGAAAAGAGACGTGGCGAAAAAGAATCGGTGAATATCGGTGCCTTCAAAGTTCTTTTCTCCTTTATTCACATTTGGAGCAGTACCTGTGTGTGCGTGTGTGTTGAGCCGGGTTAAGGATATACAGTTTGTGCTTAAATGGGTGATTACGGGTTCGCATTACAGTTGGCTCTCCTCAGCAGTAGCGGCAGCTATAACAGTCTCCCTGTCGCGTCGTTTTCATCGCCCAAGCACCGTAGCAGTCCGACGAATGTGGTGTACGATATCCTCAATAATAACTCGTCTCTGTTTCTCCCCCTTGCAGCTCAGCAAACCATGCAGGATGATTTACTGATGGACAAAAGTAAAGCTCAGCCTCACCACCACCACCACCACCACCAGCAGCAGCAGCAGCAAGACCCAGCGAACATCGAGCCTCCTTCGACACCGACTCCCTCACCGTCCGAGCCGGCGATCTCTGAGGACAGCAGCCCGTCGAGCGGGAGCAGCCAAGCGCCTTCGGTCCAAAGCAGCAAAGAGAAAGTAGCAATGGAGTCGCCGATCCTGCCGGGTCTGGGCTTCCCGGAGACTGGCGGCAATTCCTTGTCTCCGTCGTTCGCCAGCACTTGGTCATCTGGAACGGCGAACGCGGTGGACGATAGTTTTTTCCAAGGAATCCCCTCGGTGAACGGCACCATGCTTTTCCAGAACTTCCCGCACCACGTCAACCCGGTTTTCGGAGGCGGGTTTTCGCCGCAGATCGGCTTGGCACAGTCACAACAGCAGCAAGTACAGCCGCAGCCGCAGAGGAGATCTCCGGTCAGCCCCAACCAGGCTGCTTTTCCTCAGCGGAACGCATACAGCCACCAGGCCGTGGTCAACAGCAAGCCCTCGCCGTCCTCCTCGTCGTCGTCGGCGTGGAGCGCTCAGCAGAGCGCCGTGTGGAGCTCCGGCTCCAACCCCTGGAGCGGGCTGCCGGCCGGCCGGGACCCGCGGAGAGCCGTCGGGGTCGGTGTAGGAGTCGGGGTCGGCCTCCCTTCGGCTCTTAACCCCATCTCTCCGATGAAGAAACCCTACCCGACTAATGTCATCGCCCCGCCGAAGTTCCCCAGAGCTGCCCCGCTTACCCCAAAACCCTGGCTGGAGGACAACACCTTCAGGACCGACAACGGCAACAATATGTTACCTTTTCAGGTGAGGGATCTCTGTTATTATTATTATTATTATTATTATTATTATTATTATTATTATTGGTAGGATAGTATCGTTGCTCAATTGTATTGATGTGTGTTTTAGAGCCACGCATTCTCTCTGTTTTATACACACGTTAGCATGTAGCCTGTTGTTTCCTAGTGTTCGGTGTTTGATTTGTTAGCCAGGTAATGTCTCACCGTTTAGCCAGTCATATACTGTGCAGGGTATAAATAGTGTGGTGTTCAGGTTGGAGCTTATAATAAGCTGACATACGGTTTGTTTCACAACCAGGTTTGGTTTCATCCTGATGTTTCAGGGTTGGCAACACTTAAAGAATGCGTCTTTATTAGTTTATACGAGTAATAGTGTACGTGATCATTCCTATCATGTTGATAAGGAAAGGAGTGTTGTATAGAGTATGACCTTCAGAGCGATGGTGGCTAACGACTGGCTAACCTTTACACGAAGGTCAAATAACACACTCCGGTCCCTCTCTCTCTCTCTCTCCCCCTCTTCCTCTCTCTCTCCCTCTCCCTCTCTCTCTCTCTCTCTCTCTCCTGCGTCTCAGTGAGGGCCTGACGCTTTCATGACAACGACCTGAATTCAACCCAGCCCCAGTTCTTCTCCTACATATTTGCACCTTTTTCATGAATTTGAATGCACGTCACTCTGGCAAATTGTTTTCACAAATACCGTCGTCTATCTTCCTAGTAACCCCGTTACACCCTTCATAACCTACTGTATAACTATTTTTATTAAGCTTTACTGAAGAAAAAACCCGCCTCTACCGGGTGAGTGTAAAGGGTTAATTTCCATCAGGCCGCTCTGCCAGCTCACTCAGGGGCGTTTAAAGGGACCAGTAAGTGAATTTGATTGGTGGATTATAAAGAGGGCGGGACATACAGCCCCCGCCCCCGGGTCCTGTCAGAGCTGTTTGTCACTGCTATCATGAATGGAAACATTGGGCCCCACTGATCTGCCTGGCCCTGTTATTCTCGAATAAATTTAAATATAGATAAATCCATTTGTAATTTGTGGCTTGTTCAACAAAAATGTTTTTTTTTCTCTTTCAGAGTGAAAACAACTTTTCGGCTGAGTAGTTGTTTGTAAAGACCAATGAGCATTTTGATGGTTATACTGTATACTGGAAAGTTTACTGTAAACTACACAGTGTATTTCTCCCGTATGTGGATTAGCCCCAGTGTAGCTGCACTGTTACACCAGTGGAAAAGGTCAGCATTGCGGCAGAGAGAAAACTGATGAGTCATGTAGGTGGTTATCCACCAAGCGACAGGTTCCGCCTTGTCTCCAGTGTGACTTGTGCCTTCTTCACCAGTGGTGCAGGGCTTGGTTGTTTTGGGTATAAACTGAAGGGCAGAACTGGTGTCGTTTGAACACAATCATATTTAGAAAGCAAGAATATTTAAGGTGCACTTCTCAGGAAAAGATACACCTGATAATGTTAAACTGTGTCTTTTCTTGTCTCATCATGCTGTGAGATCATCTTGCATGTATGGTGAAAGGACAGCCTGTGTTGGATGAAACAGTAGCACTTGTACTAGAACACAGCTCTTGGCGCATCGGGCAACGCCTGGGTGTGCGCAGTCTTCAACAAAAACCAAATGCAGAAGTGCCTTTTAGATTTAATGGACATATTTATTTGCTCACTCTCAAAACATTTATTGTCCTACTATTTAAACGTCCTAAAGATTATTCATATTGAATTACACTTGAATTCAGAAATGATGAACTTCTCTTGGGTGGTTGATTCTGATTATATAGATTTGAGTCAAAATTGTCGGCAAGGTTGCTAAATTCACACTATCCGTTTAAAAGATACTTTTAAAATACTCAGAAAATGTGATTCAGGGAGTGTTACATATGAGCTCAATTAGTAATGGCATGGTGTATGGAAAACTTCCACCCATATATGGACATGAATATTTCTGGATCTTGGCATTTTTAATCATATGCAGAGATGTTCTTAGTCCAATTTAATAGTTTCTTAAAAACATCTTAAACAGTTTTTTTTTTTTTTTTTTTTTTATTAAACCTTGTTTCTAATGGGAAAATTAGTTTAGTGGGAGCAGAGAATTCATATCATGCTTTGGTAATGCATTAGACCTGTTTAGTAATATGTTCTTTCCCTGAAGTTGCTGTCCGAATTTGAACAGGTCTAATCTCCTGTTTAAACAGAATGGATATACTTGGCTTGAAATCTTATAATAATTGGTTTTAGTATTTGAGTTTGAGGTAATAGTAAACTGTTTATAGCAGTAGACATGGCATTACAAAGTTGACTAATGGTAACACAAGGTCAAAGGGGATGGTACAGCAATCTGGTGTGATGAAATGAGACAAAAAAAAAGGAGGAAAGGTGGGGTGACAGTCACTGACAAACCAGCTACTGGGCCAGATCCCTCAACAGACAACCACGAGCCTTATGGATGTCACTTTCATGGAACTGTGTCCTCCACCAATTCCCTGAATTAGCACATGAAATGGAATTTCTACTACGGCTTTTCAGATCTGTAGTTGCATAATATTACAACTAGCTGCCTTATTTGAGCCAATAAAGAACCTTCAAATTTGTAAACAGGAAGTGTTTTTGCCTTCCACATTACTAGTTTACTGTTAGCAGATTACTGAACAGGAAAAAAAAAAAAAAAGTTTTGTCTGCTTACTTGAAGATTCATTATCATTGACTTCAGGAGTATAATCAGATAGCTCCTTCCTTATATTTTAATGTGTTCTTGGTTAAGGTAGTTTTTCACTGTTTTGTGGTGTAACATAGCCAGTTACTGCTTATCAAAAGACAATCACAGTTAACAGCTGCAGTTTACAACATGTTTTCATTTTTCTTTGATTAATATTGCTTGCTTTAATAATGTGAAACAGTTACATAAGGAATAAAACATGATGGGCCTGCTGTTACAGGAAAATAATCAGTGATGTGGGTTGATGTAGAGTCAACTGGTTATTTGATTATTAGTTGATTATTCCAGTATAGCACAATCCAAAATGTTTAGTTTATTCAATTCCACAGCAATTTTCCAACAGTTAGAATTTTGTATTAAAAGGACAACACATGATACTTTTTATCAGTTTTTGGTTGCGTTGTGGAATGTCCGCCACAACATGTCAGCCTCTCTCTTTTTTTTTTCCTTTAAGTTAATAAGACACAAAACAACACAGCTTGTCATATTACCTGAAACGTATTGACTATTATGAAGCACTCACATCAGATACCTTGTCATAGCAGAGAGATGTTTTTCTTTGTTAAATAAGAGCAGTTTTTATCTTTTCTTTTTATTAGTCTTGTAGGTTATGTGGAAACTTACGCTGTACAAGTTGTTTCTATAGACACAGTAATAAAGCCTTGCAGCCAATATTACTGTCAGGCATGAAAATTAATCAAAACTTTCTGAACAATCAGATTTGAAAATTCAACAGCACTGTGGTGTAAAAGAGCAATATTCCATCACTGAATTTACAAAACACTGATTAAGACTGCTTTGCTTTCACAACAGCTTTAAGTGAAATTGTGGCAAATGCCAGCATCAGTCGAGACCCTCAGCCACACACTCACCTCTCAAATATACTGAAATTTTGCATTCGGGTGCTTGTCTGATCTTCTGCAGTCAAACCAGGTAGGATGGCTATGTAAATGTGCTGGAACTCCCAGCGGCGTGTCTCTGTTTTGAGATGCAAATTTTCAAGGGGTGTGAATACTTTGTTATTAAAAGATATGTGAATTTAAGCTACCTTTCATGCCCCCCCCCCCCAACAATAATCTGAAATGGTCACTGAGCTGTCAGTTTCACATGGGTCATGTCTCATTGTACTTCGTACGTGAGCGTTAAGATAATTTGAAATCTTTCTTTGAAATCTGCCTCGTCATTACAGGCCAAGAGAACGTGATCAGGGTTTCCTGACACTGTGGTCGTCAGCAGCATGTGCTGGCAGGATGTGTGTGTGCGTTGTATCGCCTGACTGAAGTGAGAAGCTCAGCGTTTTGAACGCTCATGATTAGTACAAAGTGGGCAGATTCCTATCTGGGCTCAGAGAGGGGAAATAACACTTTCTGAATGGCTCTGTCAGTTAGAAGACAATAGCTGTGGTAGTGAGCAAACTGGGTTGCTGGGTAGGGGAGACTTCAGCCAACTCTTTTACGCGCGTGCGCACACACACACACTTTCTCTCCACCATTGTACACAGGTTTGTACTCACTCATTCACCCATGCCCTAGAATTACAGATCTGGATCTTCTTTCAGCGTAGGTTAAGATGTAGCTCATGCGTTTGATGACTGTTACAGATGAACTGATCTAACACTGAGTATCAGTATTAGGCATGGCTATTTCAGGTAAAATTACTATTCCAATTTTTCAAGGCATTATTTGAATAATATTCAAATATTTAAACTGCCATCCACATGTGCATGAAAAATGACACGTATGCCACAAAAACATTAAGCGTTTATCAGCTGTAGTGTGTGGGGTTCGCAGTATGTGACACTTTCTACAGCCGGTGCCTGGCATTACATTTCATGTTCAAACTTAATTTACAGCAAGCTTAATTAGCTGCATTTATGCCATACTGCTACATACTTAGTTTCACTGCATGCAGATGATGCAGCCAGGCCACCATTTTTATATTTAGAGAGAGAGAGAGAGAGAGGGTGTCATGTTTTGGATTGTATGACTTGCAGTTATAAGTAAAGTTTAACCAAACCCAAATTTGACTATGATTGCTGCTTACCTTTCAAAGCAAACCTACTGAGACCAATACTGTATGTTGAGTTGAGGCAAGGCATGGAGGAAAAAAGTCTTTTTTTTTTCTTTTTCTCTCTTCCATTTCACAGCACAGACTACTACTGCAAACTGAAACGCAAAAATACCGCACAGTAACTGCACAGGAAAAATCAGTTCTTCTGATTTGATATTAATTTTACCACAGTGATGTTGAATTCTCAATTCTGATTGGTTAGAAGGAAAAGAAAATAAAGTTGTATAAAATAGATTTGATGAATATGGTATGACGAAAATCATTAATATGTGTGTTTGTCACTGTTGAAGGCCTCTAGAAAACTTAGAACCTTATTTCTTATTTCATGCTAACATGAAATGCTAACAATGACTTGCAGGTAGCTTGTTCGAGGAGGTACATGCCCTGAGGGAAAACTGCCCTGAATATATCTGACAAGCAATTTGTTCCTGTTCAGTGTTTTATGTCCATGAATTTCTCCTCAGGACAAAAGGAAAAAGGAAATTTGCATAATACTTGTGCCTCCCCCTCCAAACCCCCCACTCCCCTACAGGAGCTACATTGCTAATGTTGCTAACATGTAAACAAAGCTAGTGTAGCGCACTGCAAATTGTATGCCAAAATTCTTACACACTTGCCTCAAACTCAGACGAATTAGCTAATGTGGTTTCAGACACAATTATCTATAAAATGGACAAAAGCACAAGTACAAACTGTAGCAGCCATCTTGAAGCCAGGATTTCTTTCTCGGCATCAAAGTGCGCTAGCATCAGACCCAAGTAGGAGGTTGAATTATTCATTAGAAGAGACTCGGGTGGTGATCTAGTTCAAATTTGATTTGTATATTTAATTTTTAATACAAAAATGGACTTAATATGCTGCTTTATGACTACAAATGGTAGCCAGTTAGCTACTGAGCCAGACTGTGAGGTGGTGATCTGAGGTGAAGATTTAGACATGCAGTTTGCAGTGTTAAAACAGAAACTTTAAACATCACTTACTTGTTAACTGCATAAACAGCATAAGTCCAGTGCAAAACATGTCTTGGCTTATTTAACTACATTTGTCTATAGCTTCACCCATGCATTTGAATATGATGTGGGTTAGGTGTCTAGTGTTTGGCATCAATACTGGGATGTTTATCTGCTCAGACATGTCATGACCAAGCATAAGTGTCACATATTTCCTTGAAGGCATACTTGGTTTTGTGAGTTTAAGTCTTGAATGTCAGCACTGTTGCCGGTTATGACAGATGAGTGCTTGTTCTTGGTCTCGTGCATTTAGAGACAATTGATTTGCCTTGCTCTTAACTCAGTTCCCTTCATGGTCCCTCTTGCAAATGCATATGGTTCTTTCAGATCTGGTCTTGTGTGCTTCAAACGTCTAGTACATTATTTCCCCCTCTTTTTTTAAATTGTAATAAGTCATATCCTAAGAGAAACATGACTGAAGTATTTGAGAACGAATAAGATGATGTGATTGACAGCAGCAAAAGTTAATCAGACAGTAACACTAAACTGTTGCTTTTACTTTGTGAAGTCTAACCATCTCCCTTTTCTGTCTTTTCAGGACCGGAATCGGCCCTTTGATCCATTTAGCTTGCAAACTTTGGAGAATTCCTTAATGGATATGATAAGGACTGACCATGACAAAGGTAAACACCACCCTGTCGGGGGCCCACCAATGACTATCGCTGATATTGTATGGAGGAATCATTTTGCAGGTTAGGAATATTCACACATCCATGCTTATTTTGCTTCTTTTTAAAGCTTCAGGCCGATCATCTCAGATTGACATGGTTTTGTTTCACATTATATGATATGACTTTATTTTGTAAATTAACCATGACCTTACCTGCAAAATCAGCTGTATGTTCTATGTCGAAATATTTTTATACGTTCAGCTTGTGTGTGTCCATCTGTCACAATTGGTTGCATGTTGTTTTGTTAATTTCATCCAGTTTTAATGATGCATTTTGTTTTTGCAAAGCACAAAATCTCTGACTGTGTTAACTGATGTGAGCTGATTATCGGTCTCATGACTTACGGTGTGACGACACGCAGACAGAAGAAATGAAGTCTGTCTGCGTCAATAGTACTAGAGTTCATGGACTGATGCACTTGTTTGTCTGTTTTCCCCAGGCTGAGACTGAGAGACCTCGAATTCAGTGCAGCTTGTAGGGGAAATTTAGTGCAAAGGTTTTACCCCTTCTGTAAGGAATAAAATACTTGGGGGTGGGTGTTCTTTTATTGGAAATAATCAGTAACAGGGTGGTATGATGCAGCCTGAGATGAAGTGGAGTTACTGTTACTACCGTGGAGATTATTTAAGCAATATCACACGAGAAAGAATGCAGTTATACTGAATATCGGCGTGGCTTTGTTTCAGCGTAGGCACAAAGCAGCAGGCTGAGCTGATATTCAGTATAACCACATGATTGTGAGTGCTATATTGCTTTTAAACAAGTCCTACAAACAAGAAATTAACACTGAGTGACATTTCAGACACAATATGGCCAAATGTTTTGTTTATTTTTGCTCCGCTAGCGAAACTGGATTCTGAAGAAGCCACACTCACGTTACAGCCCGTCTGCTAGCTTGGTAGCTAGCTCTCGTTGATTTGTACATTCCTGTTAAAGGTGTGTCCGGTAAAATTGGCATCTCTTCTTCCTTTTCATCTTCATCTGACACGTTTTCATATTTTAAGTCAACAGGTATATTGATGAAAAAATGTATAATTTGCCATGTCCACTGATCTCCCGAACACTACTGTAATACCGGTTTCAAACTAGGAAGTGGAAATTTCATGGCGAACCCAGATGAGCAGAGTGATGCACACAGTGAAATGTCCCAGTGCAGTTATACTAAATATCAACACTCTTGGAACACTCTCAACCAATCAAATTAGTAGACTGGAATTAACTGTTGTATTATTTCCAAAAACAGTACATTCTGAAGTGTTTTTATTTCTCTTATACCACAGCCAGCGGTTACAGTTTATTGAAAGGATGAAAGACTTATGCTTTTTATCCGTTTATAGTTACATTTAACGTTGTGGAACACTAAGTTAGTTACTGTTGTTTCCACAACAGCCTACCATTTTTCTCTTTCGAAGAATAAGGAAACCCCCTGCATATTGTCATGTTACTGAGAACCAAGAAAGTGCAAAGTCTTCTGTCCTGACGATTCTCCCGTTGTGGAAAACTTGACTGTAACAAAGACTCCTTCCATAAATGTTAAATAAATGTCACCTTATAGAAAACTATTATACATTTTTCTTTGTTAAATAACAACCCTTCTTTCTGTTTATCACGCTGTTAGCCTTAGATTATGGAGCTCATCCACCAAACAAGTCACTGTGAATGAGATGTGACTTTAGAAATAATAGCATATTAGAACAAGCACCTTAAAATAAACCTATCATTTGAATCATCTTACTTGTGTCAGAGCTGTGTTGTTATAGAAAATTAATTAACACCAGCATTGTGGTATAAGCACTGATATTATACAGTCCCAGCAGTCGAAGCATCCAGAATAACTCGGTAGTATGGTTTGAAGTGAGGCTGTGAATTAACATTTGGTGAGAGAAGGCTTTTTAGCTTGCTTTTCATGCAAATAAAAGGCAAAACTATTGAGTGTGAAGCCAAAATCTTGAGCAAGCTGCTTTCACGCGTTTGAAGAGCACTGTGTGAAACAACATGGGCATTCATGAGCCTCGTGATGTTCTTATTGCAGCTCTCTTGGCTCACTGAGCACTCTTGATGAAGTAGATTTTAAGCAAAATGTTTGTCAAGAGAATGCTTGTCCTCAAGAACTTGCTTTTCAGCTGCAAGTCACGTCACTCCTGTTGGGTTTTGACACGTCAATGCTGTATGCTGTGTGCACATATACGCAGAGATAACAGATTATTAGTTCCTAGATCAGCATATTAAATAAACTTGGCACTTGGCACATACATAGAGTGGGGGCCAAAAATCTGAGACCACATTAAAAATCTGGGATTTTTAGATTTTTGAAATATTTAAAACAAGGAAGGTGAATGTTCAGTGTCTTGGATATTTAATATTAAAGTTTCTGCACTATTTCTAGGTCCTTTTTTAATTGTAAGCAAATTTGTGATATTGATCATGTTAAATGTTTTTGTTTTTGTTTTTTTTGTACAAAAGGTCAGATTTTCTTCTGGTGAAGCATGTGTTCAGACAACAGTCTGATGGATTTGATCTAAAATGGATTATAAGGTTTTGCAGAGTCCATGCCAGCTCGAGTGCACACTGTCATAAAGCAAAAAAAGGACATACCAAATACTAAGAAGCTCTGAAATTCATGTAAATATTTCAAAGATTCTACTTTACACTCAAGTAGTTGTCAATAATATAATTTGTAATGAAAATTGTTGTATTAAATTAGAAAATAATGTAAAATGGAAGCATTTCACTAGTGCTTTCAGGCTTTTGAGCCCGCTGTACATGCTGTGTGGGGCATTTTACTAGCATGGTTTGTTTCCGCTTGTCCTCTTAGAAGGAAGAATCACTACAAATCAAAACAAAGTTCTTCTGAATGATCACTTCATCGTGTGATGAAGCATTTCTGATGGGAGTGGTCTCTTCCAGGGTGACAATTCCCACATCCGCAGGGCACTCGAGGATGACCATGATGTAAATCATATGCAATGGCTTTTGCAGTCACTAGATCACAACCCAGTTGAACCCCAGAGATTTTGGAGTGATGTTAGACAATGCAATCCACCACCATCTAAAGGTAGTTGGTGCACTGTGAGCTTTTGTTTCTGTTTTATGGAGCTGTTTTTCCAGTCCTTCTAATGTGTTTGTGGCTGGTTTTACTGTTTAGCTTAGGAGGAGAGAGATTGACTGACTGATTTGATGTTTGAAGAAGTTGGAAAATCAACTAAGCTGGAAGTGCCGTAAGCAAGCACAGCATTGTAGTAGCTTCTGAGATCACGTAGAACAACAGCTGTAGCTTTTAATATCCAGCTTACTTAGTTATTCACTGTTTCTGGTTGCATAATAGAGAAGTGTTTATCGAAGTCTCTTGGTCAAATGAGGTGATTCATCATTAGAAATTGTGTCAGTGATGAGCAAAGTTTGAATTGTAACACTGCTAGAGCAGTCAGAAGAGTTTGACTGCTGTAAGAGAGTCCTACCTATCTAAGATAGCCCTATATGTGTTAGTTATTTTAGCTACATGGGTGTGAATAAGGCAACCAATTGAGCCTGTATGTGAGATATACTCAACTTAGCTTCACCTCTGCTAACATATTTGTCCATTTTCCGAAATGTCAGCAGAAACCAGGTATAAAAGCCTAAAAGGTGTCTGATTTTGTTGCGTCCATGCTGATGCCTCAGCATACTTCTTTACTTCTCATGCATGTAAACCATCAGGGTGTCACCCTGAGAACAAGACAGGGACTTTAATATCTGTCGGGCTGTCCATAGTGTTCACTTTCCTTATTGCTATCACTATTTATTTATTTATTTATTTATTTATTTATTTATTTATTTAAACTGCTGTGGATGGTCCTTCATGGATACCCTAAAGATTTGTACTTCCCAAAAACAGATTATGTCCAAAACTCAGCCTTTCTTCAGTGGATAGTGTCACCTGGATACTGTAGACATGTACCTTACAACTGCTGCTGTAATCATAAAGACTGTCCTGTGTTTTCCTAGTTCACAATATACTCATATTGAACGTCTTTTCAACACACTTAGTACTGTGTTTTCAATTTCTCTACATGGCGTTGTGCTATGATTTTATAATCCCACTATCGAACATCACCAAGAAAAGGATGAGTTCACTTTTGAGTCAGGTTCCTCTCAGGGTTTCTTCCTCATGTTTTCTCAGGGACTTTTTCCTTGCCATGGTTACCTCTGGCTTTCTCATTAGGGATCTACATCTAGGTTTGTGCAAAGCTGCTTTGGGACAATGTCTATTGTTAAGTACTATACAATTAAAATGGAATTGAAATTTCACCCCCTTCTTAGTCTTTGACATTCACATTAAAATAATTTAAAAAAAAAAAAAAAAGCCCACGCTTACCGAGTTGTAATTTCCCTGCAGGGGAAACTCCTTGGACTTCCCATTACCACCAACTCTCCATGTTTAGCAAGTGTCACTGAAGGTATTTGTCACTTGCTGGTCATTAGTGAACAGGCTGTATTTAGGAAAGCAGTGTGAAGAGGCCATGAGAGGCAAAGGTCACAGACAGGGGTCAGAATTCCCAGAGGTAAATACAGTACCAGTCAAAAGTTTGGACACACCCTCTAATTCAATGGTTTTTTATTAATTAAAAGACACTTCATGTCTTAAAGTAATGATGGACTCGTTTCTCTTTACTTAGTTGAGCGGTTCTTGACAATATGGATTACTACAGTTGT
>JAOTRR010000043.1:23084451-23095195 GCA_028570945.1 Gogo arcuatus | reverse complement strand
TAACAATAATAATAATAATAATAATAATAATAATAATAATTATTATTATTATTATAAAATAAGCCTTATTTTAAATAAAAAAAACATAATTAATAATAAACTGCAAACTTAAACTCTTGGAAATGTATTTCATAGCGTCTTCCACTGGCTCATATGGGCTATTTAATTAATTAGTTAGTTAGTTGATATAATAATAATAATAATAATAATAATAACAATAAACTATTTCTTGCTTAATAAATAATTATAGTAACAATTAATAAAACACCAAAGAATATGTTCAGTTTATTCTCATCTGTACTCCGATGCCAACATTTATGTCAAATCTTAGATTTCTGGAATTTTCATGAATTTGCTGGGTAGGAAGTGCTCTGGCACTGTGCTGAAAAGGGGGAAGCAACCAGTGTGGATGGAAAACTTCATCTGGAAATATTTGGTTTTTGGTTTGAAACAGCATTTTTCAATTTTCATTTAATTTCATTGCATGCACAAATTCCTCACATTACATACCTGTTTCCTTTTAAGCTGCTCTCTGCTGCTTCGTGCAAATCTCATCATACCTCCCGTGTCTGGCTGTAGGTGGAGGTGAAGCCGTACGTGCTGGACGATCAGATGTGTGACGAGTGCCAGGGTGCGCGCTGTGGGGGCAAGTTCGCCCCGTTCTTCTGTGCCAACGTCACCTGCCTGCAGTACTACTGTGAGTACTGCTGGGCCAGCATCCACTCACGCGCCGGCCGTGAGTTCCACAAACCGCTGGTGAAGGAGGGAGGAGACCGACCACGCCACGTCTCCTTCCGCTGGAGCTGATGGAGGAGTCACTTGTTCTCCCCCCTCACTTCTTCACTCCCATCATCCCCTCCAACCAACTAACTACCACCATCACTACCATCACCACCAAAACCGAAGATAACCTGGGTCTTCTTTTATCCTTTCTTTTTAAAAAAAAAAATCACAGCTCTTAATCTCTTTGTCCACCATACTCTCTGCTAATGAACATTCAGTTGAATAAGAATTTTGAGTCTTTCTGCTCATAAATTTGCACTTTGGCACACATGTACACACTTGATGTTAGCTAGGTCATGACAAATACTGTTTTTTTTTTTTTTTTTTTTTGTTTCCCCCCCCCCCCCAAGTTTACTTCAATTTCCTCTTGATTTAGTCAGACAGTGTTTCCCAATAGGACGTCATTAGACAAGAGTGAGACCACACACACACACACACACACACACACACACATATATATATATATTTAAAAAAAGATTCTATTTTTGTTTTTTAAAATCTATATATACATGCATAGATAATTCCTTTTTTTATTTAATTTAATTTTTTTGAAAGGAGCATGCACTTGTTTTCAGAAAACCTATATCATTGCCCCAAGTAGAAAATATGAGGGAACAAAATTACCAAAGGTGAAAAATCAACCTTCGTTAGCGGTAAAAAAATAATAATCATAAATGAATCTAAAATTAGAATACACCTATTTGGTCTCCATTTTGAAAATAGTTCAGTTAATACCTCATGTGCACAATCAGATTTTGTTTCATTTTGCTTATCATTTTTAGGCCTTTATTTTTTTTAAATAATATTATTTTTTAGTGTTATGTACATGTAATGCTGCAATAGCTTTTGCTGCTAAATCCATGGTATATAGATGTATACCATAGTACTTTATTCAGGCTGGGGAGTGGATGAGAGTCGGTTCGGGCGCCTGGTTGGGAGGTGAACAGGCTGGCATGAGAGCGAGCATCAGCCTCGGTGCAGTCGGCATTCGCCCCTGAACTGCATGTTTATCCAAATCAGGTCGCTGCATGCAATAGAATTTTCAGTATCAAGTCTATTATTCATCTTGGCCCACTTTGCACATGGTAGACGAGGACACAGCAGGAAAGCGTACAGGAGACGGAGTGAGGGGAAAGCCCAGCTCACTGGATGGCTTGATTTCTATCTCGCTTATCATATCTTGTCAGAAGCTAAAAGCGTGAGCAGACAACTAAATGGCAATTCTGATTTAAAAGGCCTAGATGTAGGATAAGCCTTCAAACAACCTGTCTTTAGTAGGTGAAGAACATTTTCCTTTTCAGTGATTGTTAATATAATTGTGCAATTTTTTATACAGTATGTAGTTAGGTTTGAGTATATGCCTAGAACTGTGATTCGCTTTAACTGTTCTTGATGTCTAACAAGTCCTGTGAATACTTCATAACCAGTGTATACAATACACACACATATACATACACACACACACACACTCTCTTACAGACAGTCTTCCCTGTCCCTCTATTCCGTACACACACACACTTTTGATAGTTCTCACTCACACAGGATGTATAAAATCTACCCCCCTTCCCTAAAAACTACCAACACCATTCACTAGAACTAATACCACGTCAGGCCTCGTTGTTTCTGCCTGACTAGTCAAGTGATTAGTAGACAAAAAAGAAAATACTGCAGTGACGTTTGTGTGTTTTTCCCTCAAAGACTCACAGAAAGAGTTCAGACAGTGTGACTGCTGCACATTGGATTAACATCACCAGAACATTGTGTGCTCGCTGCATTTATATATCTATATCTCTATATCTACACAGATTTTCCTGCAAAGCTTGAAGAATAGAACCAATCTGCTAATAATGATGGTGGATATTTTTTAAGACTACGGTATGGGCTTGAGAGAGGGAGAGGACGAGTAGGAGTTTAGGAGAACACAAGTATTGGCTGCTGATGTGATGCATTTAAGAGTGAGAAGGGCTTTACGAGCCTGCGACAGTCCCGAGCTCGGTGTTTCACGCAGGGAATCGTAAATCCTCCCATCCCTTTTTCCCGTAGTGATGTGTGTCGCACTGGAAAAGGCTGCAGCAAACGTGGCTCGGGTTTTTAATCCTAAACCTAAACTGTCACCTTTAGGATGGAACTCATTGTTTGCTTTTGGGGGGAAAAAAATGTTAAACAAGAGCTACTTTTTTACTGATGGAAAAAACAGAAAACTAATCATGAATAGCAATGAGGATCCTTATGGACGTGAATTCTGGGGGGTTTGTGATATTTCCTTCCCAACCCAGAAGGGTTTTCTAGATCTGTTCCTTTTCTGTAATAGACATTTGTTATGCACTACTCTTTGTATCTAGATGGTTAGCTATCAGTCAGCTATTTTTTTTGTTGAGAGCGAGACAGAGACAGAGAGAGAGAGAATAGAAAATGTGTGCTTTCTGACTGACGTGATCTTTTGCAATACCTCAATTTTGAAATATAATAGGAGAGAAATCAATATTTTCTAAGTAAGTTTATTCAAATACAAAATATATATTAATTTAAATTTGCAAGAAAATGATTTAACAGATGGTTAATTTTATTTTTGTCATGTTTATTTGCTTTTATGTTTAATTTTATTTTTTGAAAAAAAATGAAAAAAGCAACTGAAGGAGCTAGAGCTTTATAACTTTAATAGAGTAAGAGTCAGCTGAAGTAAAGAGACGACCTTAACACGGCGTAAATGGAGAGAGATTCGCCACCTACACGCCACAGTGTTAAAAAAAAATAAAAAATAAAAAAAAAAAAAAGAGAGAGAGAGAGAGAGAGAGGAGTTCATACAAAATCCTACTCCAGAAAAAAAAAAAAAAAAACATGGAGTTGACATCCATTAGGTGCTTAAAAAGTCAACTGGCGATATTTCCCTTGGTTTTGTATGTTTATAATCAGTCATTTACTGACCAGTGAAACTAAATTTTTTGTTTGTTTTTTTAACGAAAAGCTTTTTTTTTATGTTTAAGTGTAGCCCATTTGTTTTGTAAAAGCAAATTGCCCTACTTTGTTAACCTGACCTAATTTAAGCTAAACTGGTCTTCGAGGGTTCTTGATTAAATGGAGAAAAAGGAAAGAATGTTGTTCTTTTTTTTTTAAAGAAAATAAACACACACACACACACAGATCCGAACAGTTTCAGCTGTAACTTGATCGAAAGCCCCCAAGGTGCATCAGCAGCGGGGTGGCCTTCTCTTCACCGAAGACTTGAATTAGTCCCATTTTTTTAAGGCTATAACCTCGATTCTTTGTTGTAATGTGCAATACTGTTTGTACTGTTTGTAAAAAAGAAAAAAAAAAAAGAAAAGAAAAAAGAGGCATAAATCTTTATTGCAGATTTATTTTCATTGCAAGCATTGTGATTCACTAAAATCATTTTCTACTGTGTATTTACCTACTCTACATGCTAGTACCTTCCAGTGGTAATGTAGCCTTTATACTGAGAAATTTTTCATTATTTTTAGAGATGTTTTGCAAAAAAGAAAGGAATTAAAACATTTACATATTTCTTCTTTTTTATTTTGTATTTCTTTACAGAGTTATTTCTCAACCATTAATATTGGCTATTTCTGGGGGAGACTTTCATATCTGGTCAATGTCGTTAATATTATTTTGTATTTTTACTTGGAATAAATTAATTTTATGATGCTAATTCTTTAAAAAAAATTCTTTTTGTTCATTTTATTTGATGAAGCTGAGAACCTTTGTAATGTTACTAAAGTGTCTAGATTTTTGAAATGCAAAGCTTTGTGTTAACCCGCTGATGTTGCTTCCATTAGTGTGACAATGATCTCAAGTAGGGGGGGGAATTCAAAACTCAGAATTGATGCTTGGTAATGGAAAATGATTGATTGGTAATGTATTGACTGAATGGGCAATAAAACAAAATGGCAGAAAGGAGCGAATGTGAGGTGAATGTTGTGATACAGTGGGAGCTACAGAGTGATTGAACTACTTCTACTCCACTCGCTGCCGATGAAAAGCCCACGATGTTGAAATTAAAGCAACATGCTGCGGCTGAAGAGAGTCACAACACCTTTCTGAGAGCATTTACTCTCAAATACTCACTCTGTAGAAGATTTTTTTCATCTGTAGCTAGACTTGGTGTATAAAGAGGCCAGCGGTTAAGGGTCTGTACTGGACGTGGGCCACACAGAGGATGACCAGGTTGAAATTGTTTTCCATTTTCTCCCCAAATATGGTTCTACCAATTCCCTCCCACCAAGAGAACACAGTAACTTTCTCTCTCGACTCTCGGCCACAGGTTGCTGTGGCGTTGTTGGGATTTGAGCTCGTTCTCCTGACCATAGTGCGAACCAAGATAAAATGAACAAACCTTCTGACCAAGTAGACTGAAGCATTTAACAGTGCTGTGATTATAATCATAAATATGAAACGTGCAATATTTACGACTCGCCATACTGTAATGTAGGGCAACACCCACTGCTTCATGTCAGAATGCAACCTTGACATCACGCATGAAAGAACTACTACAGCTGAGCTAAATTGCCATCCACCAAATCATACTTGAGAAATCCTTCAGATTCCCAGGTTCTGAGGGTTGGGATCATTGATTCATGAGCATAATCTGAAAGTGGGAATTTCTTGGCAGACCCTAGTGTGGGGTTTGACGACCTGAATCGTGATCCATGCCAAGAAATTGGTGCCGTCTGTCATATCTGGCACCTCTCACATAGTTTCAAACATTAGGATTGTATAAATCATGAAGCATGACACAGGCATTAGTGACAAAGGTTGTAGAAGTCTCAAGCGAGCTTATAAACACTTTTAACCCATCAGCCTATGTTCTGTATGTGACCCTGTGCTCTGACCCTGACATTCTAACCAAAGTTGGGTAAATATTTGCAATATATTTTTCATTTTCATATACTCCATTGTGATTGTAGCTGTGCATGAATGTAATCAGTGACTGTAACTCAGCCAGCGCTCAGATACGCAACAGATCCACAACTTTCCCCAGTTTGTTCACGTTAAACTAATGTGTTTAAACTGTGGTTGGAAGTAAAGATTTTTTAGCTACGAGCTTAAAGAACACCCCCTCGTATTTTTAGAGGTAAATGCTCCAGCTCTGGTGTTGTGGTCATCTCTTCTGAACCAAGGTCAAAACAAGAACGAATGTCCTCTCTAGCTTGCATTTTTCTACCCATTTGTTTTGGTCTTTTACTAATCCCAGGATTGCATACTAACCTCCTAGTGTCGTCCTCCTGGAACGTTTATTTTGCTCTCACTGGCGACTGTTCATTTCATTAGCTTGCTGCATTCATTTTGTACCCCTTGTTCTTAAGACCTTCAATGTCATTAAACAGCTGCTGAGGAACGAGGAGCAGAGAAAGCGAAGCTGGGTCCTGGTGACTGTTTCACACTCGCTGTAGATGTCTATATATTTCCTGAACTAGATTTGGGTAGTTATTTATTCACCTGTGCTTCATGCTCATTCTCTGTGGGTGAATCTGCAGCCCACTCAGTCATTTTGTGGGGAAAAAACAAGCAAACAAACAAAAAAAACCCCAGATATAACTATATACATGAAGGATTGATTTCTTTTTTCTAAGTTATGTTTTAATTTATAACTAATGACAGGTTCTATCATGACAAGGTTTTGAGATTGTTGACTTGGACCTGTGCTTATCTGATGTAGTAGTTAAACTGTGATTTAAAAAAAAAAAAAAAAAAAAAAAAAATTTTAAATAAAAAGGAAAAAAAACGGAGGGCAATGCTGCTATTGCTTACAACTTGCTTCAAGTTTGTAGTTCCCACCTTCATTATTTCCCCCTTTTCTGTACTAATAAGCAGATCTTATTAAACATAGTTGTATGATGCTGTGACGTGTGGTCGTCTTTTGCATGGCCTCAGTGTTTTCCTGTAACACTTTTTGTTGCATGAATGTACCATCTACACCACAACTTCTACACATCCTGTAAATTCTTTACAAAATGAATGTTGGTGCTTATGTATTTAATGGAACTTGGAGCAGGCTAAGCCACACACTAACCATTTGTTAACCTCTTCAGTCCTCTCTGTGCATTTGAAAAATGGTTTGATAACATCTGGTTTTCTAAAACCAAAAGAAAACCCTCACTCATGAAAAGGCTAAAGGTCATCCAGATGTTCAGGCATGAAGATTCCTCAGACAGAACTACTTAACCCTCATCACCGCATCTCCAGCTGGACCAAAAAAAAACTTTTCACTACTAAGTCCAATATGGTGATTGGAGCATTAAATGTGGCTCTAAGGATAAATGTCTCAGTATTTGCAGGGTTATAGTGTGAGCAGGCAGGAGCTGAGACAGCACCGCTAAAAAGAGATGATCTAAGCAGAGCATAGATCAATCGATATCTCTCTCTCTCTCACTCACACACACGGAGCACTTAGTTTACAACTAAATTAAAAACCCACATAAAAAAAAATGATTATATATAGCAGGTACATATACTGTTCAGGACAAAATTTTGACATTTAGAATCATAATCACACAACTGAGCAGTTTAGTGTTTTGTTAAACAGCAGTTTGATACAAAATTGGACCTATCCTGCCCTGAAACACTATTCGATTCCTAACTGACGTTGTGCGAAGAGGTCTGGGATGCAGTCAGTATTCCAGTTGTGTTTGTAGGGTTGAAATCAAGGCTCTGCACAGACCATTTGAGTTCTTCTACACCATGTCTTCATGCACCTCGCTTTGTGCACAGTGACACCGTCATACTGGAACATGTTTGGGCCCCATAATTCCAGTAAAGGGAAATTATAATGCTACAGCATTGTATTGTGTGCAAACTGTGTGCTTCCAACTTTGTGGCAGTCATTTGGGGAAGAACCACAATTGGGTGTGATGATCAGGTGTCCACAAACTTTGGGCCAGTGTGTTTTCCAAATAAATCCACTGCCTATTTCATGCAGCGAATGCTCTGCACGTTAACTAGTAAGTAAAAAGAAGTTTGGACATTGTACAGTAAAAAGAACTGTACAATGCCATAAATTGAATTAAGGCTGTTATTAGGTTTTAAATATGTCCCTCAGACACTTGTAGTTCAGCCTAATAAATCAGGTTCATTAGTTTTAGTTTTTACTTTCGGTTATAGATGTTATGTAATGGTTTGAACTTACTTTCACAACATTAAATGTAACTATAAAGAGATAAAAAGTATAACGTTCTTTAATAAATAAAAAAGGTAATTATTGGTCATTTTAATTATTTATACCATACAAAGACACTGGATGTGCTGTTATTGGGAAATAACTTCAGTGTGTTGATTATTTTCCTAACAGCATGTCTAGTCATGTTTTTCTCCTTAGATATTGTGTACATGAAGAGAATGGAATAGTTATTAATGATAACATGCATAAGAGAAATTAGATTATGTACCAAATTTCACCCCAGTACTCGTTTACATGTATGTAAATACATTGATTGAATTATTGTATTGGGAAACAGTAACATGCCTAATTTCTGAAACTATCTAAAAACACAGGACTTTGTTTATTCTCACATAATAGAGTGAACACATCATTGGGAAGCTAACATTAATAGCGTTACTGCCACTCGTTTCACTTCATCTACAGCAGCGAGGCGTGGACAACCTATACCAGACACAAGAAGAGACTGAACACCTTCCACGTCCGCTGTCTCAGAAGGATCTTCCAGAGCCCCTGGCAGGACAGAGTGCTGAACACAGACGTCCTACAGCATGCAGGCATCCTCAGCATGTTCCCCATCTTCAGCCAAAAAGGGGCTCAGATGGCTGGACCACAAGGCACATGGACCTCAGCTGCATCCACAAGGCCTTGCTCTGTGCGAACTTGCCGAGGGAGCCAGGCCAGCTGGACGACCAAAGCGCCGCTTCAACCATACCTCCGCTTCAAGGACGAGGAGAGCTTCTGTTCAGGCTCCCTCGTCCTTCACCTGTGATAACTGTGCAAGAGACTGATGGCCATCATACCCATGTTGTTTGGCATGATGTGTCAGCAAAAAAAATTTAGTGTGAGGATGTCAGTATCACATCAGTTACAGGAAATACACTCAGATCTGAGATTAGGAATATCAAAAACAAATTCAAATGGTGCATCCAGGTTGGTATCTTCTGCACACACTATACTGATAACTACCAAGCAAGGGAGGAATCAACATTCACTGGTTTTCTTTATTAAAAAATAAAAATAAAAATAAATAAATAATAAAAAGACAGGCATCAAAGAAAGCTCATTAGAATTTATTAAAATTCTATTGGCTTAATCAAAGAAGGCAAATTACAGAAATATTTACAAGTCCTTGTTTTCTTTTTTTAAAACTACCCCACAAGGTTCTATGAGCATCCTATATCTGCCAGATGAACAGTACCTATGATTCCAGTCAGCATTGTGCCCTTGCACATGCCAGACATTTCACATTTTCTCTGGGTGTGAGAGTGCATCATGGTTGGCTGTGGGTTATGTGCTGATCTGAGCTACAGAGGTGGATGAGGCAGGCACTCTGACAGGCACTGTGCTTCAGAGAAAGAGACCATCACCCCCTAGTGGAAAGGAAGATTAGCATTTTTCATTCCAGTTAATTTTTTTTTTCTTGCCTATATTATGTCTACAGTGTCCCCTGGTGTTCAAGGTACAAGGCTCCAGAAGCCTTTTTGGTTAAGATGGCTGTCCAGTCTACAAAAATAAACAATATATACAAACTCCTATGTTTTGTATATCGGCTTATATGCCTATTAAGATCCAATACTGATGGGCGATTTGAATTTTGAGGTAAGCTTTAAGACTCTAAGTGCAGGAGGACTAGTCGATGATACTGTATATGAACAACAATACAAGGGAGATCCCACAGCATATGCGAGAATAAAATCAAATGGACCAAGTCTGGGGGAATGAGTCGATCCCAGTGCGTTCCTCCTCAGCTTGGCAGGGTGGGGTAGGAGAGTGTACATGTGGAGTGAGAGTTCTTTACCAGTAAGGTGAAGTCCAGGCTGACATGACTGACCAAATATTTTGTAAGGAGCCACAGCCAAATGTTTTATCCAGATGATGTTTCACTTTTTTGGAGCCAGGATGACCCACATTATTGTCTAACAAATAAAAGTGGTCGATCATGGGAGGATGTTTGGTGGAGGCTGTGTGAGTAGGGTGTGCTGGGTTAGTGCAGTGAGAGCATGAAATTATCCAGGTCATACTCTGCTTCATACTGCTGCTGGTCCCACAACTCCCCGAGGCCATCCAGTACAGACTTCATACTGGCCTTTCCTGAGGAGGAGGAAGAGGAACAGGATGCATCGCTCTTCTCAGCTTTATCATCCTACAAATAGAAGTGAAGCATTAGACAGCACACACAGTGATTTTTTTTTTAAATGTAAAAGCAAAGCTTACTATTTAGTGTATTTGATTTGTCTCACATGTTACAAAAGAATAAGTTAAGATATAACAGAACAACATGGGAAGAAAGAAAAAAAAAAAAACCCGGTTTGTGACAGAAGAATACAGACAACCGAACACAAATCAGCTAGTCTATGACTGCATGTGTTAGCATGAAAGAACGTATGGCATGTTTCAATTAAAGAAGATCAAATTCCATCAATTTTGAATTTAATATTGAAATATAGTACTTTTTAGTGACCTATAATTTTAATACTTTGACAGACATTAGCAGTAAGCATACAAAATCAGGTAAAATCAATTTTACTAACTAATTTACTAACTAATTTACTAACTAATTTGACAAACAAATCAAATGGATTTTTTCCCCCCCCTTCAAATGTACTGTTGCATTATCAAAGCTCTACTAGAAGAGAAGAACCACCAAGGTTCTTGTCACATGTACTCTCGAGCACAGTGAAATTCCTACTCTGCATTTAACCCATCTGAAGCAGTGAACACACATGCGCGCGCACACACGTGAGCAATGAGCACACACACCCAGAGCAGTGGGCAGCTATACTGCAG